>JAIGNY010004564.1:1927500-2102500 GCA_020152595.1 Chiridota heheva | reverse complement strand
GGTTTTTACTTGTCATGCTGACGCCTTTGTAGACCCATAACGGATCTATAATACTTAACGGGGTTGCATACTTTGTACGGCGTAAGTCCCCCTGGTAGCCACGCGCTTTTCAGCTCCGTGGTGCAGGGTGTTTAACGGAATTAACGGTCCGTGTAGTATACACAGGACGTCACCTCTTTCGTGATTTCTACCCCAGTGCTGGGGTTTATGACTCATACGGTTGACGTAGTACGTTACCCCCTACTTGTCGATATTAACTCCATGAAGGATGTATTTCTTGACCATAGGTGGCCTTTTGATAGACAACCTTACGTTTGGGGTAGCTATTACCAACAACGGCACGTATGGTTCATTCCATACTTAAACACCTTACAGCTGCTTCTTTGCGGTTTTACGGCCTGTTACTTAACTGCCCGTACAGACATACGGTATTCGTTTTCTCCGCGCCCGTAGCCGTAGGCTCCGCGGTTTCAAGGTTGTTACTATACGTAGTACGTTAACACTTTCCCCAGTCAACTTCTTAGACAAGTTTCGCTGTTGATAGGCGTGGCCTGGAGCTACGCGGTCCCGCAACTGCTACAGTTTTCAGACCCCGCTTGGGTGCCGTCGACTATGTTGTACGGCTCCGCGGTCTTACGACCCATGCCGTCTCACAGCTACATAGTCTTACACGGTTGGCAGCCCTTCTTGTCTACGTTTTATATTAACGGCCTGCCCTTTGTTTCGCTAGCCTTTGATTTTTGGTCAGTAGGTTTTCAACAACCTTTGCTCAGGGTCGGCAGTTTTTTCTGGACTGCGGATGGTGTCGTTCAGTCCCTCCGCTTTACACGTTCAGTCGGTGGTCACCCCCTTTGGTGGTGGTGCGGGTGCTCCCACCTGGTGTAAGGAACGAAGTTTTCACCCGTCAGATATCATCGTCGGTGCCGACGGAGGCTTCTTGATCAAGGTCGGGGCACTTTTATTGTGACCCCTTCTGTCGGAAACTTGGACGGGTACTTGACCTTTTTCGACAGGCAGAATGCCGGGGGTTTTTCGTTCACCTTTTTACCGCTAGTGCTGAGCGAGGCTTTTCAGTTTTGCGCCACGGTTGTGGTCTCCTTCTCGGACAGAGAGGTACGGACTCCACGTGTTCTGGATTCGTTCCTCTCGTCTCGGCGCAGGACGAACTTTGGCTGCTCAAGACCTTGCAGACTTCACGTGCGAGCCTCGGGTCAGGGACGATTTTTGTCTCTTTCCCGGGCTCCGGCGGACTGCATCTCAGTCCCGGAGCGCTTCGTTTGATGGTGTGGCCTCGGCCCGCCTTTCCTCGACGTAGCATGGTTTTCTGAGGGTTGTTCACCCCCTCCCCGTTGTGGAGGTGGGCCTCTCTCAAGCTTGGTTCCGTCATGAGCTCTGGGATAACTTGCAGCTATCCACCGGGGTTTTTCCAGTGGGGTCTACGGTCTTTGACTCGCGACCACTGGTAAGTTACGCGGAGATCTCTTCGTAGTGTGTCATGTGACATTTTCCTCCGATAGATCGTCCAGTGGCTTTCTTTTAAAGTAGTCTGAACTGTTCATAGAACGAGAAAACGCTTTTTGCGGTTTTTCTCTTGTTTTTGGTCTGACTCACTTTTCGACGTTCGTGTTCCCCCGCTAACTTTAGCTCTTACGCGGTTATGCGCTAACGAATTTTTCCCTTGTCCGGGATTTCTTCAATTCGTTTTCGTTGGTACACGCTTCGTTCCCAATCGTAGTTTACTCGCCGGTTCCGTCTCGTGGACGAATCCGGTGTGGCTTGTGGCGTTTTTTGTGGACACTTTGCTGTAATTGTGTCCAAACGCTCTTCCGGTTGGCTTGTTTTTCTGGGCTTTTCGCTCAGGTTCTTTCGAGGTTTGCCTACGTTACTGTCAACGAATGGTGCCTTGTTCGGTTTGACTGTACCTCGCCGTGGTTTACTATGTCTTAGTTCTTCCCACTTTTGAGGTCTTTCATCCTTCCGAGGAGAAGGAATTTCGTTCTTTAAACGGGATTCGATTGTGAGTTTTCGTACCAGCCATTAAAAAAAAAGAAAAAAATGTGCGGCGACCTGAACTCCCTTCCTTCCTATCCTCGGTTGCAATCTGATTGCATAATTATAGCATGGAAGGTAAGGTATAACTTGAGTAAATTTACCCGCTAAGCGTAGCGGGGATATTTACGAGTTATACTTACCTTTCATGCATCCACCCCCCCCCCTCGTTCAGGCCTCGGTGGAATGTTGGTGAGGTGGTACAGAGGTATTATGGAGGTCAGGGCTTGGCTGGTTACTGCGTTTTTAGGTTCGGTTAGAAGTGCGTTAGAATCAGGTCGTGTGACCAGATTGCATAATTATAGCATGGAAGGCAAGTATAACTCTCGTAAATATCCCACTACGCTTAGCGGGTAAATATAATATATGTATAAATATATATATATATATATATATATATATATATATATATATATATATATATATATATATATACTGAGAGAGAGAGAGAGAGAGAGAGAGAGAGAGAGATTGAGAGAGATTGAGAGAGATTGAGAGAGATTGAGAGAGATTGAGAGAGATTGAGAGAGATTGAGAGAGATTGAGAGAGAGAGAGAGAGAGAGAGAGAGAGAGAGAGAGAGAGAGAGAGAGAGAGAGAGAGAGATTGAGATTGAGATTGAGATTGAGAGAGAGATTGAGAGAGATTGAGAGAGAGAGATTGAGAGAGAGAGATTGAGAGAGAGATTGATATAGATCTATAATTCTTTGAATTTATAAAGAAAAGTTGGAGGTTGTAAAATAATTATTTGATGCATGTTTTGTGATTTGTCAAGCATACAAGACAGTGAGCAAACTAAAAATTAAAACCCCTGAATAATTCTTTTTCGAAACATTAATCTTGAATGGCTACCGTGGAAGATCAGAACTATATATCTAACTTTCCGAAAATTTTAGGAAATTAGTTTGTACGCGTTTAGGCAGTAAAAACGTTTAAAAGCATGGCTCTGTAACAAGCGCGTAGCCAGAGGGGGCCTGGGGGCCTAGGCCCCTCCTTCGCAAAAAAAAAAAAAAAAAAGTTTTTCGCTCACTACGGAAATTATTGAGTTTTGTTTTTTATTTCTGAGGAAAAATGCGAGAACAAGGGGACTTAAATCGATCATTTCGTCATTGGAGAGGGTAAAGGAACCTTCATCAGGGAAAACTGACTAAAATTGAAGAAAATATTGTCACTTTTTCCCATTTTGGGGGGCAGTTCCTGCAAGCTAGGGGGCGTTTTTCAAAAATTTCCACCATATACGTTACACGCCAACCCATAGTGGTGCGTACGTAGCGCAGTTACAATTATATAGGGCAAACTTCACCAAGGGCTGATGGTCTAGGCCCCCCCTTTAAAAAAAATCCTGGCTACGCGCCTGCTCTGTAACTCCAATTTAGGTAAAAGAGAAAGAAAAAAACCGCTTAGGACATTTAATCGACTAAAAAAAGGCATATTGTTAAATAGAACAATTAGCAGATTAGAAATTTCCAAAAATTGTTCAGGCGAATTTCCGTTTGGCAAACAGAAGTTCTTGCCAATTCCATGATGCCTATAACATCAAGCATTCAAGTCTGGATTTGTAGACGTGGGATACACGGACATAATGCGGGAGAGGGGGGGGGGTCTCATTGTTCCATGCCTGTTTCGTATGTTTCTGAATACCATGCAACCAGTCAACGTAATTCATCAATTCATTTTAAATTACTCAATAATAAAAATAGCCTATAATCGTAAGGGTACTATTAACATTCTCGTATACCACAGTGAACAGGAATAGCCGGTAACTTGCATTAATGTAATATACAATTTCCAAAAAAAATATACAATTCCCACGAATATATACAAATTGAAACATGGCCGTACGGGGCCATCTTACTCAGAGGGGCGGTGACTTTTTTCCCGACTTTATCAAATTTATTAAGAAACAAAAATCGCAATGAATCTGTGAATAAAAAAATAATTTTGAGCAGTGGTTTCACCAGAGTTTTTAACTTAGGGTGGGGGGCGGGGGTACAAAAGGCAGTATTGCGCATGTATCACACGCATGGGGTCCCGTGGCCTGTTTTAGAGCCCTAATATGATTAATGGGTGAAGCGCTGGTAGGGGCTAAAAGGGCGAAGCCTAAGGAAGCTCAGAAGATTTTTCCTTTTTGATACCCCCAAATGGCTTAAAATCAAATACAACGTTCAAAAATTCAAGTGATAAAAAGAAGAAAAATCAAACGATAAAATCTGTAACAGACGACTACTTCTCTGAAGATTGAGAAAATTTGGGCGTGAAAGTGGGGTTTAGGGGAAAAGCCCTGGCAGTGTACAAGGGGGAAGACCCCGGACAAATGCGCTGCATATTTCTTGTTTGTTATGCCCTAAAATGCAAAACGGCTGAAAAATCAAGACACAGAGGTGGCAGCAATTCAATTTTTAAACAGGTAGAGAAGAAATTTAACATTAAAATTGAAAAAGGTATATGGCAAAATATTATTAGACATATTCCAATAATCGGAATCGATCAAAAAATGTTATTTGCATATACCTATATACTGTGCTGGTAGTTTTCCGCCAATTTTGTGTAACACAATTTAATGTAAATGCGTCAGAAATGTGCCAAAAAAAAATATTAAAAAAATCTTATTGGGTCAAAACTGTCGTTCCCCCTCTTAAAAACGTTGCAACCGGCCGTATAGACACGCCAGTGCACCACAACTGGTTATCAAAGGCCGTGGACATTGACTTGGTTGTCAATGTTATGTCTGTCCGTACGTCGTACCTGTGTTCTCGTCCGGGTCGTATTAAGCGTTTCGTGAAAGCATTTGTACTATCATAATAGAATACGCAGGCGACGACCCCGTCATTGTAATTGTGTGTTCAACTCTCTCTCTCTCTCTCTCTCTCTCTCTCTCTCTCTCTCTCTCTCTCTCTCTCTCTCTCTCTCTCTCTCTCTCTCTCTCTCTCTCTCTCTCTCTCTCTCTCTCTCTCTCTCTCAATCTCTCAATCTCTCTCTCTCTCAATCTCTCAATCTCTCTCTCTCTCTCTCTCTCAATCTCTCTCTCAATCTCTCTCTCTCTCTCTCTCTCTCTCTCTCTCTCTCTCTCTCTCTCTCTCTCTCTCTCTCTCTCTCTCTCTCTCTCTCTCTCTCTCTCTCTCTCTCTCTCTCTCTCTCTCTCTCTCTCTCTCTCTCTCTCTCTCTCTCTCTCTCTCTCTCTCTCTCTCTCTCTCTCTCTCTCTCTCTCTCTCTCTCTCTCTCTCTCTCTCTCTCTCTCTCTCTCTCTCTCTCTCTCTCTCTCTCTCTCTCTCTCTCTCTCTCTCTCTCTCTCTCTCTCTCTCTCTCTCTCTCTCTCTCTCTCTCTCTCTCTCTCTCTCTCTCTCTCTCTCTCTCTCTCTCTCTCTCTCTCTCTCTCTCTCTCTCTCTCTCTCTCTCTCTCTCTCTCTCTCTCTCTCTCTCTCTCTCTCTCTCTCTCTCTCTCTCTCTCTCTCTCTCTCTCTCTCTCTCTCTCTCTCTCTCTCTCTCTCTCTCTCTCTCTCTCTCTCTCTCTCTCTCTCTCTCTCTCTCTCTCTCTCTCTCTCTCTCTCTCTCTCTCTCTCTCTCTCTCTCTCTCTCTCTCTCTCTCTCTCTCTCTCTCTCTCTCTCTCTCTCTCTCTCTCTCTCTCTCTCTCTCTCTCTCTCTCTCTCTCTCTCTCTCTCTCTCTCTCTCTCTCTCTCTCTCTCTCTCTCTCTCTCTCTCTCTCTCTCTCTCTCTCTCTCTCTCTCTCTCTCTCTCTCTCTCTCTCTCTCTCTCTCTCTCTCTCTCTCTCTCTCTCTCTCTCTCTCTCTCTCTCTCTCTCTCTCTCTCTCTCTCTCTCTCTCTCTCTCTCTCTCTCTCTCTCTCTCTCTCTCTCTCTCTCTCTCTCTCTCTCTCTCTCTCTCTCTCTCTCTCTCTCTCTCTCTCTCTCTCTCTCTCTCTCTCTCTCTCTCTCTCTCTCTCTCTCTCTCTCTCTCGTATAGGCAAATAGATAGAAACATCAATATCATGGACGGATTTGTCCACCTGCCCACTGAAAGTGGCGGCAAAAATCATACAATCAAACTAATATACAAAAAATCACCAAACTACAGAAAAAGTGGGAGGAAAATGCTCTCTCTGCACCGGGCACCCCCTAATCATCTAATCCCGCCTATCGAAAAATTATTTTAACTGTTTAATTTATAAGGAGTGAATAACTAAAAAACTATTCCCAGTCTGCCTCTGTTATCCGGATTTAAGGTTTTAAATGTGTGGGAGGGGTTTCTTTTATAACATTGGCCAACCTGAGAATCACTATCATGTCGGGTTGGGCGCACATGATTCTGATATATAGCCGATTTGGGCATGATTCCCATGCATGGCATTAATCTCTGGTATACAGGCAGACAGGTATATCCGACCAGTCAGCCAGTGGCAAAGCCACGTGATATGGAGAGGGTCAGATTCTTCTCTTCACTTTTTCAGAAATAACGTTATCAACGTCAATTTGTGATCATTTCATTCAAAAAAACAAATGCATTCCATCCAGTCCATTGATTTGAAGATCGATGGGTCTGTGATTGTTCCTTCATTATCCGTTAAAAATTTAGGTATCATGTTTGAACCTTGTATGAACATGAATTTCTAGATCTCTACGATATGTCGTACTGTTAATTTTCATTTGCGTAATATTTCTAGAATCAGACGGTACATTGACCAAAATACATGTGCTCATGCAGTGCGATCTGGTCCTTTCTCGGCTGGATTATTGCAACTCCCCTCTTGGTGGCATATCACGTGAAAACCTTCAACGCTTGCAAAGACTTCAAAATCGTGCAGCGCGCATGATTTTTTGTGTTGATAGACGTGCAAGCGCTTCCCCCTCTTGCGTGTTCTTCATTGGTTGCCCATCCAGCAGAGAATCGATTTCAAGATCTTACTGCATGTGTACAACTGCATTAAAAAAGGCGCCTTCATACTTTCAAGATTTGCTGCATATTTATGAGCCTGGACGCGTTGGTCTAAGATCCAACAAGGATGTCACTCGTCTTGTGGTGCCAAGAACTAATCGTGTCAGTGGGGACTGCGCCTTTTCTGTCCTGGGACCACGTTTGTGGAATAATCTACCTATTACAATTTGTTAGGCTCAAACTGTTTATACTTTTGAGAAGGCCCTTAAGACTCATTCTTTTTCCTACTATTTAAGTTTTATGCTGTCTATAATATTTAATCTCTTGTTTAATTTATCTAGTTTTTAATTTTTACCAACTTTTTCATGCTTGTATATTGTCCTGCAATTCTTTTAATTTTTGATATTGTATATTAAGATAATAATTGATAATAATAAGAATAATAATAATAATAATAATAATAATGATAATAATAATAATAATAATAATAATAATAATAATAATAATAATATTAACAATAATAATAATAATATTGATAATAATAGTAATGATAATAATAATAATAATAATAATAATAATAATAATAATAATAATAATAAAATAATAATAATAATAATAATAATAATAATAATAATAATAATAATAATAATAATAATAATAATAATAATAATAATAATAATAATAATAATAATAAAAATAATAATAATAATAAAAGTAACAATGATAATAATAATAATAATAATAATAATAATAATAATAATAATAATAATAATAATAATAATAATAATAATAATAATAATAATAATAATAATAATAAAAATTTAATATTGAAAACAAATAATAATATAAAAATAATAATAATAATAATAACGTTATTAACGTTATCAACGTGTCAGGAACAACGTTAACGTTATCCCTTAGTTCACACACTTTGGAATAAAATTTACATTTTTTGGGGGGAGACTGGTTATGTCATTGTATCTAAGATATTTCATATCCTGCCCGATTAAGATTGGCGACTAGATTGAGAATCATGGTGTCAGGAACATGCCGATTCGGCACGTTCGGGAGGCCATGTGATTGTTATCAAGCTGAATTGGGCATGATAAGGGCATGATCCCAAAATCAGGCATGATTCCGATAAATCACAGATTTAACTGTTTAATTACTATATCTGACATTTTACATCTCTGCCTGAATTATTATAGTGTCATCACCATGCCGAGTCGCAGGAGGGCATGACCCTGATATCTAGCCAATTCAGGCATAATGTTTTGCTCGACTTAGATCGGTATCCGGTATCTGTCGCCCCAGCCCCCCGCCTCGTATGGTCATTAATTTAAAGCAAAGCATATGGAGTTTCACTCAACAGTTCGGTTCGTACTGCCGATCGGGGGACTCAATAAGTCCCCCGATCGGAAGACTCAAGCATACATGCGCACTGAGCTAACAGTGATATATGGAAACTGCCATTTTTATTGTGAAGTTTCAGTCATAGACGCTTATCAGTCGTTTCATTGAAGGATTTGTAACAAAGTTTGCTTTGTTCATGTTCAATTTCGCGATAGTAAAACAACTTCGTTACTATCCCGCATTTATTGTTGAAAAAACCCACAAATTCCCACGTTATTTCTCATAATTTTAGAAAACCTTGTTAAAGCGCGACTACCTAACGGTAACACATAATAAGAATTCATCACTTTTATTCAAATTTTTCGAAAACCGCACGGTGAATTTAAAAAGTGCACGGTGAAAAGATGATTCATATGCCATTATTTCAAATCGTAAAGAAAAATTTGAACCCTTCGCAGTTAGGTTGTTCCTAAACAAACTTTGAATTTGGATAGATGCATTGTGGGAAACTTCTGTAAAGGGTCCTCCGATCGGGTGTCGGGAGAACAAAACTGTTCTCCCGATCGGGGGTACGAACCGGACTGCTCAACAAAAAATTACCGGGCTAGTGTAGGAGTCCAGTATTTATAATTACAGCATACGTCAGTACGTCTGGCGGTTGTAGTTGGTTCAACATAAAGTTGCTCATCTGCAATTTATTATTGTAGAAGTATATTTGCAAGACGCTTTGTCAGGCCTGATAAGGTGGTAGTTGCCGAGGTCCCGCTAGGGAGAAGGTCATAATTAAGTATAAACAGTTTTACAATTCAGTACTTCATTGGACTAGAGAAATACTGACAATCAGAAAAGAGCCGGGGTGCTTAACGTTCTCTTTACTTCTCTAAAATAATGTTCACACTAATCAAACAGTCCACAAAGCGGTTTTTCCCAAAGCTACACTGCGCGTTGTATATTTATATACCCACTGGGCGCCATCATATTACTTCTTGTGCACAAATATTTATATCTTAAATAAACAACAATTATTCCAAACAATACTAATAAAAGTAGAATGATCATGATGACGTAGCCAGCTCTAGGTGCACGAGACACAGTCAGATTTACAGATGCATTAATAACACCTGCATCATTTGAAACTTCGCAGTCGTACAGACCAGTGAGAGCGGTCGATGCTGAATTAATAAAGAGTGTCCCATCTTTCAGTACTTCAAATGGATCACTCTTTTCCCCAATGCTTATCGTCTTCTGATTGGTTGAAAGAGTTATCCATGTTAACCGAAGGGCGGGAATTGCGTTGATTGGACAGACCAACTCAACATCCCATCCCTCTTTTATTTGATAGTCGTGCTTAGCTTCCCTGACTCTTTCCGGAGGACACTGAAAATCGTCAAGGCTCATGTGATCAATGTATTGTCCAATCGCATGTCTGGGCGACGAACAGATTCCTTCGCTTATTATCTGTTTGACATTTTTGCTCCAAACTTTCAACCAACGGACGTTACAGTCACAGTGTATTTGGTTCTCTCGTAAAATTACTTTTAAAATTTGATTCGGGAACACCTCTTCAAATGCTGACCTTTCAATCAACAAGATTTCATTTTCAGAGAGATCAATTTCAGACAGATTAATCAATTCTCCAAATGCCAATTTAGGGATTCTACTAATTCTATTGTTGTTCAATTGGATACTTTCCAGATCAGAATTATTTGCAAAAGTCTTTTAGTCCAAATTTTCAATAAGATTATAATTCATGTTTAATTTGTTCAGTCTAGGCATCGATTTTAGAACCTCAGTTGGAACAAACGTAAGAGAATTGTCTGAGACATCGAAATTCTCCAGATTATTCAATCCCAGAAAATTAGCTTCGAATAAGTTACTGATCTTACATCTCTCTATGGTCAACGATCTTAGATTATTCATGTACGAAAAATCGTAAAATGACGTGTAAATATTTCCCGAAGTGTCAAGGCGCTCCAAAACAGATAAGCTCTAAAGTGCTCCTCTCCTAAGCAACAGTGCTTTATTTTGACCAATCCTCAACTCATTTAATGTTATCAGCCCATCAAAAGTATGTTGACTTAACACCAGCAACTTGTTACCCTCTAGAGACAAATATTTTAATCTGCTTTGATTGGAATAAGCTCCGTCTTCAATAATTCGTATGTTATTTTGATTAATAGAGAACTTTTTCAAACTTTTAAATTTTCCCAAATCACTGATATTTAACTGTGTAATGTTGTTACCATCAAGGTTTATACTATCAACGAAGTTAGTAATTTCAGAAGGAAATTCTGTCAGGGACTCATCATTGCAAATAAACTGTCTGTCATTTTCTTCGCAACATTCAACAAACCTAATGATCCAAAACAAGATCAAAAATCTGACCAGGTACGAAATCGACGATTGATCCATCTCAAAGTACTTTAAAACTTCTTTGTATCTGTCGCTGGAATCTGAATAGAAATCGAGACAAGTAAATAAAATTGTTAAATTTTAACATCTGGATACACAATATGCCTTTTTACTCTCTCACTGATCAGAAAATCGTCACCCTTTTTTTTCTCAAAAACATGCATTGATTGGTCAACGCAAAAGTACAATTTCTTTAACATTCACAACATCATACATATCATTGCCAGTATTTCCCTTAAAGTATCATAATGGGCCTAATTTCTCGAAATCTACAAAACTCTTAAAATGTGGGGTCACATATCACATATCAAAATGATGTCTTAATACCAACTGCAAACGCACAACACACAATGACTCACACCATTTATTTTGTTTCATTTCAGAATTCCATGGGATGCAACACTTTATATTATAAAATATAATTCCTTTAATGAAGCAGGAAGGCATAACTTCTGAACTTGGTAAATTTTAATTAAAAATGTAATCGCTCGTTGTTAACGTTCATAACCGTTTAATTATTAATAAAACACATTGGTAGATGACCAATTCATGATATTGAACTTTGATTAGAAGTTGAAGCAAATTATAGTTTACGACTCACGCATATGCTTTATCCAAGTGTTTCCCGAGTTAATGTGCAACGAACAGTCTGGGTATCATTATCCATTGAAAGTAGCATTGTATTCCTTTCTTTTACCTTGAAACTGTGCGGCAAAACTAGCTATGAAATATCTCCATTACAACTTCAGTAGGCAAATATACTAGTATTTTGCTTCTGCACGTTTCAACAGCCAATACCTGCTTTACCAACATGAGCAATAAAATCACTGCAAGTGTTCACTGCAAGTGTTATCACTGTCTTATCACTGCAAGTATTCTATGCAGGTATATCAGTTACATGCCTTACCCACGTTTCAGCTGTTAAATGTTGAAAATGGAAAGTGCATTATATGCGGATACACTAATATGCGAATCCGTATTTTCAACAGTTCAAACACTGACTGACTTTAAACAAGCGGGCCATTCCGCAGTCCGTCACGCAAGTCACAGACTGCGGAATGGCCCTAGCAGATCCATGGGAAACCATAGGGGTCTGCTAGGGCCATTTTATAGTCCGTCACGTAGGTCACAGACTGCGGAATGGTCCAAGCGTGGATCCAAGATTTTCAAAAAGAGGGGTTTAAAGTAAAGTCGTGGAAATGGTCCTATATTTGATGGTGTGTGATCCATACATTAATCATGTACACATACGTGTAGAGTGTGTGGGCCATGAGGTGGTCGAATCGAAACTGTTATAGTTTACCGACTGGGCTCCACAGCTGCAGGCCGTGCTACAAAGCCAAAAACAAAAAACATACAAGCACAAATGAACGAGCACGGACAGGGGGGAGGAAGGGAAGGGGGGGCAGGGGGCACACGAAAAACAAACCCGACAACAGCCAGGGGACACACAAGCAAAAATGTGAACACAAAGGAGTCGTTTCAGAGCTACCCCACCCTGGAAGAAACAACAAATAGGTATACAAGTAAACACCATACCAAAAATTTCTAGGGTGAAACAAAAGAAAATACAAACTAGAAAAATATACTAGAAAAAAGGATTAGGTGGTCGGGTGGGTGTGTTGGGTACTGTAAACTTGACTTTTTACAACATATATCTTTGCGGATGCAACTAAAGTTTTGAAAAATGTACCTTATCGCACGAAATACTTTTGTATTTTCTTCAAATAGAGCGTAGGACGTCGAAGTAGCTTTTATGATCTAGCCACGTGCAATGTAATTCTTGGCTTTTTTTGGAAAATGAATTAAATTTCAACATTTGTGAGTGAAAAAAAAATGACATCAAGAACTTCCAGTGGTGTATTTATTGTGGGTCAGGGGGAAATTTTCCCCAGTGCGAAATTCCGTGTGTAAAATCATGCCAATATTGTACCCCGACATTGCTACTCGCAGCGCCCTTACTAAATATTTCTTAAATAATGTACATGCTGTGTCCTCTTAAACCATTCCCGAAATAAACTCGGTACGTACAGTGCATGCATAATTGTACACTGTATGTCTAGAGTGTGAGGGCAGTGATACGTAAATCGGTGGCCTTGAAATGTTCGATTTTCCGACATGTGCAAAACCGAACATCGCTATATATATATATATATATATATATATATATATATATATATATATATATATATATATATATATATATATATATATATATATATATATATATATATATATATATATATATATATATCTATCTATCTATCTATCTATCTATCTATCTATCTATCTATCTATCTATCTATCTATCTATATCTATCTATCTATCTATCTATCTATCTATCTATCTATCTATCTATCTATCTATATATCTATATATATATATATATATATATATATATATATATATATATATATATATATATATATATATATATATATATATATATATATATATATATATATATATATATATATATATATATATATATATATATACATATATA
This sequence comes from Chiridota heheva, assembly GCA_020152595.1. Classification (NCBI taxonomy): domain Eukaryota; kingdom Metazoa; phylum Echinodermata; class Holothuroidea; order Apodida; family Chiridotidae; genus Chiridota; species Chiridota heheva. The sequence goes on along the minus strand of JAIGNY010004564.1, from coordinate 2,089,311 downwards.
AAATATCGCCCAAATCTGGTGAGAACTTTGTTACTAGTGAAATAAATCTTCAATTTTCGGGAATTTTTTTACATTTTCAGGAACTTAGTCTTCGATTTTCAGACAATTTTCTTAAACTGTCTTCGATTTTCGGGCAAATTTATTCGATTTTTGCGTATCTTTTTTAAATTTTAGGTTCATTTTTCCTTTTCGGCAATTTTCAGCGATTTTCTTTCATTTTTGGGAAATGTTCTACCTTTTTCGGCACGGGAATTTTCATTCTTCTTCAGAATATTCAAACAAATTCAGAGCAGAAATTTCCAATAATTTTACGTTTCTTTCAATTTGTTCAAACATTCTCAATTACAGGAAGAGTGAAACCAGTCCCCCCGCCCCACCGCCATTTTCCTCCTATACGCCTCACTAGATTGTTTTACACATCTTCTTACATACCAATTGCTTCATTTTAAGCCTTAAACTACTGAAAATATTTCAAACAAATAAACAAAGACTCCCGAGGAATGTGAGGCCGATTAGGGCCCTTTCTAGTTTCATGCCACTCATTGTTACGAAAAATGGTGGCGTTTGAAAATGAATATGTGTCACTAACCTATTGCTTTATACTGAACATACTGGACCACTCAACTAATACTTAGTAGCGTAGACGGTGGGTTTTAAAGCGTAACTGACACACTGGACTTATTCCTCTTAGTTCCCAGTGGAACATATTGAGTCTTCACTGCAGTTCTCGATAGTCTTCAGTCAAGTGCCAGCTCTTTTGCTTCTCCTCAGGCTGCCAGGACAATTTGAGCTTTTTTGAGCTCAGTATTGAGGGATCGTCTCCAGGTCATTGCTGGCCTGCCTTTTCTACGCTTGCCCTGAGGTTTCCAGTCGAGAGCATGCCTGGCAACGCTGAATAGGTCTCTGCGTAAAACGTGTCCAATCCATTTCCATTTGCGCTCTTGAAGAGTATTGAGGATGGGGATTTGCTTTGTAACATGCCTGATTTGAAATTTTGTCTGGCCAACGTATTCCAAGAATTCTACGTTACGCCGACAGGCTGACAGGTGTTTATGGAGAACTGTAGTTATGTGCTCCACCGCCTTGGTGTGTTTCCAGCTTCCAGACCCATATAAAAGAATGGACTGTACATTTGAGTGGACATTTTTTAGTTTTGTATTCAGGCTAATGTGTGTATTTCTCCGAGCAAGTCTAATAATTGTGAAGGCATGTCTTGCTTTGGCTAATTTTGCTTTGACATCTTTCTCAGTTTCTCCAGTCTTGCTGACAATGCAGCCTAGATGGGTAAATTTGTCAACATCTTCAATAACTTTTTCTTGAAGCAGGATGGGGTTATTCACGCTGGCATTTAAGCGGAGGCTCTTGTTCTTGTCACTATTTATCTATTGGCCAGTAAGTTGAGAAACTTTGTGTAAGCTTTGGGTCTTAGATTGGATATGGTGATATGTGTGTGATAATAAGCTGATGTCATCTGCAAATCTAGGTGTTCTAATTTCCTTTGCAGTGTCCATTGTATTCCTGGAGGTTGGCCCATTTCTTTGTTCATCACCCAATCAATTATCAGTGAGAAAATCATCGGGGATAAGTGACAACCTTGACGTACACTATATGTACCAGAAATGGTTGAGTAAGTCTATTATTGTAGATGACCTGACAAGTTGTTTCTCTGTCTGTAAAAGCTTTTGATGATGTTAACAAGCTTCTGTGGAATGCCATAATATCTCAGAATTAGCCATATTGAGGCCCTGTCGACAGTATCGAAGGCCTTCTTAAATTCTATAAAGTTATTATTATTATTATTTTTATATATGTATTTATTTTATTTAATGCTCAGGCCTCCAGCCTATTACATACAATAAAATAAGTACATTGATTTAATAATTTTTGATCAAAAAAAGAATTGATGTTTTAAAACACAACAAATCAGTGCACCACAACTGGGTTATCAAAGGCCGTGGACATTGACTTGGTTGTCGATGTTATGTCTGTCCGTACGTCGTACCTGTGTTCTCGTTCAGGTCGTATTAAGCGTTTCATGATAGCATTGTTACTATCATAACCGAATACGCAGGCGACGACCCCGTCATTGTAATTGTGTGTTCAGTCGTCGTCGTCGTCGAACGTAGACACAAAATACATGTAAATACCACCAACAAAAATAATATTCAAAAACAAAAGGATAATGGGATCATAAAAGTAATTATCAATTTATACAAGATAATAATTATGCTAAAGATTCTTTGCGCTTTTGAAGAGCTTTGTATATGAACCTGGCTAAATTTAAACTTAAAGATTCGCTTGTAATTCTTAGAATTGTTTCAAACAAGGCGTATGAGTGGTGGTGATAAAAGCGCCGAGAAAGGAAAACTTTACGAATGTCCTCATAGAAGGGACATTCTAGCACAAAGTGATATTCATCCTCAAGACAATGTAGGTTACACATAGTGCATTATCTTAAATATCTTGGAATATTTTGCCGTCTGCCAGCAACATACAGCTCCAGGGATATACACACTTTAAATTAACAAGGGATAAACCTGGTTCATCTACCAGAATTCTGGCGGTGTATCTGTTTTTGTTAAAAATCCATTTAAATGCACATCTATGTCGACATTCTTGTTCCCAAATTTAACTGAAAATTGAAAATGTTATCCCTGATACGATTTTGTATTTGTGTGCTTTAATACATTCCACCAGAAAACTCGAATTATTCAGATATAGCAAGTTGGGATGAAATAGAGGGTGATATAATACAATTAAAAACATTTCATCAAAAAGCAGAGTTCATTGTTGCTGGAGATTGCAATGCCCGCACAGGTATTCAGTCCGATTCAATTCCTACTGACCTAGTCGCTGACCCAGCTCCTTACGTAAAAGAAGATAATGTGATTCAAAGATCGTCAGAAGATTTAACTGTTAACAATTACGGGAGAAAGCTGCTTTAATTTTGCAAAACTACTTCTTTAAGAATTTTGAATGGAGTGGTTGGTAAAGAAAGTGGTATAGGGAGCTTCACATGTACAAATACAATGAAAGCAGTGTAGTTGATTATATAATCTCATCGGGCAATCTTATTTCAAATACAGGATCATTGGATTAACAAGTACTCAATAGAAGTGAATCCGATCACACGCCTCTTGCTTTGTCATTTAACAGTTTAGTACAAGTAGAGAGCTCACATTCCCATGGCTTACACAATTTCGCCAAAATCAGATTTACATATGGTGTTCAATTCAACTATAACATGTTTAATGACAGAATGATGTATCAAGTAAACATAGTTTTTTTCTGATTGTGATGCTATGCTAATACGCAAAAATTTGATGGAATTTTAAATTTGATTAAATCTGTGGCTCTAGTATAATCAAAGATTGTAATAAAAGATATCGAAATTCTAATGTCTGTAATGAATGGTTTGACAAAGAATGTGGTCAAATGAAGGCTACGGTTCATAAAGCTCTTCGAAGGTATAAAAACTATTCATCGACTGAAAGCAACGCTAATTATATACGTTTAAGAAATCAGTATAATGATGTTATTCGTAACAAAAAGAATGGTTATAAAAGCAAAATTAGAAGGGATTTGGTTACTGCTGCTTGTGTAAACAATGTTAAATTATGGAATTTCTTTAAAGTCAGAAGAAATACTAATGCAATTACTGCCCATGATTGGCTGCAGTATTTGATCATAGTTCTAGCAGCAATCCCGTTGATTTTTACCAAGCGACAGACATGACAGATAGTGATATTGATATAGATCTATATAATGATCTTATTAATATAGATGAAATAAATCCTTGTATGCACGACTTGAAGAACTCTAAAGCACCTGGTATGGATGGGATACCCAATGAGTTTTTCAAAGCTCTGCCAGGGTAAATCATTGAAACAATCGTTAAATTCTGTAATCTATAAAGTTGACGTATAACGGAGACTATCATTCAATGGATTGCTCGATAATGATCCCGAGTGTGGCTATCTGGCCAATACATGAGTGTCTGGGCCGGAATCCTGATTGTTCATCCCTCTTTTTTGAGTTTATGGCGGTCTTGATTCTTTCAATTACTACCCTACTCAGTATTTTGTTTTGTACTAAAAAAAAGTTGAATACCAGTTTGGCAATTGTTGAGGTCTTCCTTTTTTGGGACTTTTACAACGAGTCCCTGGGTCCACTCTTCCGATACTACTTCACTTTTCCATGCAAAATAAATCAAATCATGCAAGGCTGAAGTGACAGGATTTGCCTTCAGCGCTTCTGGTGGGATGTTGTCCAAACCTGGGCATTTGCCATTTTTTGTCATTCTAATGGCATATTTATTCTTTGTGAATAACCCTATGTTGACCTCCAGATCCTCACCCTCTCCGATGTTTGGAGGGTTTTCCACAGGTATGCCATTCAGCAATGTTGCAAAATGTTCCTTCCAGCCGTTCAATTGGTCCACATGCTTGCTCAGAATTCACCAGTCTAAACCACACACAGGTATGTTGGTTTTAAACTTCCGTCCTGAAACTTGTCGGGTGGTGTTGTATAACGTTTTCAAGTCATTCCTTTCAGCAGCCTCCTGTGCCTGTGTTGCCAGATTGCTAATTATGGTCCGTTTGTCCCTTCTAGCACCTTTCATTACTTCTCCTTTCTGTAAGCTATGCTCCTCATGCAGGGCCGCTTGTTGGCTCTCGTCTTTGCCTGTTTCAGTTTTTGCTTGGTGTGCCTCCTGTTTTCAATCTTACTGATTGTGTCTTCCGACAACCAGCTGTTAAACCCACGTCTCTTATATCCCAACACCACTCCACAAGTTGTGGCGTGCACGGACTCTATCCAATATTCCCTCAATAGAACCAACATCCAGGTCAGAAAGGACGTCTTATTTATCAGATAGCGAAACAGCAAATTCTACCTTGGTCTGGTTTGAGAGCAGCACAGAAGTGTTGTAGCGTTTGTGTCTTCCTATACCTGTTTGTACTGCCTTGGAAATCCTTACTTTAAGCTCTGTCGTCATCATTGTGCGGTCATAAGCAGCATCAGTCCCTCTGTATGCTCTAACATCCGGGAGAGCTATCCTCCATCGACGAGAAATGGTTAAATGGTCAATCTGGTTGTATGTGGCTTGATCTGGTGAGGTCTAAGCGGGTTTCTGTATGTTTCGGTGTTGGGACACCGTTTCTCCAATGACCATATCATTGAAACTGCAAAAGTCAGCAAAAATTATCCATTGTCATTCATTTCTCCTAGACCTTCTCGTCCCATAATGTATTCTCTCACTCTGCTGATGCTGCCTACTTTGGCATTCACATCTCCCATCACCATGATTATGTCTCTTCTTGGTGATTAATCCTGGACAGCTTTAAAGCGTAACGGATGAGATAGCACTTCTCCAAATAAATATTACAAATGATTTGCAGGTGTCTCTTTTAAATGAATGATTGAACTGTTTCAATGTGTTTTATATACAAAGGTCAAATATGTATCTGATTATACGTATCTCCATGATTTGGGGTTCAAATGTTAACAAACCTCGCATTAGTTTTATGTAGAAAAGGTAGAGAATAATTCATTGTTTTGGGATGATCACATTTCTTTTATTTTGCTGTTACCGCGAAGGTGACCTTTCACAAAATATTTGGTTCCGTCTTTATTGTTTATCTCACATGTGGAGCGGTCTCGTTGGGCTCACCTTCCCCTCCCCTCAAAGTAGTTGCAATCATGTGTACACTACACTCTAAAAAAGGAATGCCCCAAATTTTAACAACAACATGGTCAACTCTGTAGCAAACCAATTTTGGTAAAATTGAACAACAAGTTTGACCAAAATATGGTCAAACATGTCAAATTTGTCCATGATTATCGTATTATGGTTAATTTTGACCATTTGACCACGTTATGGTCGTTTAATTTTGACCAACATTGGGTCAGTGCACAGCTAACAATGTAATGTCTAAATCTGAGCGTTCTTTTTTTAGAGTGTACAGTTCCACCGAGAAATGACAAGAGAAACATGACACAATCCCTACAGTAAAATTAGTTTATCAATCATTTACAAATACTTAATACCCGTAAGTCGAATGTATTCAGTTAAGGTAAAATAATAAGCATCAAGAAAACTTAGACATTAAACCTGCTTGAGGTAGAAAATAAAATGACTTTACACTTGCAAGTATTATGTTGCAAGCATTTTGTGTACAATTAATTTAATGAATAAATAAAATGATACTTCTTCTCTCTAAGTAACTGCTTTTAGTTCCAGGTATTCTTTGAAAATTCATCTCACAACAACATTTTCTTATGTAAACGTTTGAAATGACTGAGTTTCGACAACGGCACGAGAGTTATAAATAAAAGTACAGCTTACACGGCAAACCGGAAATATATTAAATATTCTGTGATATATACAATACTGAAATAAACTTTGAAATTAAAGTTTAAGGGAAAGGTATCGTTCCATAATTACATTCAGAGGTGAACACCGCTGTGCTAGTAACGTCTTTTCCGGTTTTAATTTCTCCTATTGACTGATTGAATGTGGAAAAAACTGCGATGCTATCGATTATACATTCGTCAGACCGATAATCTTCATGTATTATCGATAACATCGCAGATTTCTCGCAATTAATATCAAAATAAAAAACCGGAAGTGATATTACCACCACGGTGGCGTTTACTTCTGAATTAATTTATGAGACGATATCGTTCCTTTAAATTACAAAAAGTGGAGAAAAGAAAATGTCCAGCGTAATATTTCATTTATTATAATATTCCCGTGGTCAATCAAATGTAATCCTCATGATAGAGGAAAATTAAAGGTCAGTTATCGTCTCTAACGTGAAGGTAATCATATTTCAATTCTTGTGTTTTGATTGGTCGAAATGTATTGATCCGCTCTGTACTGATACTAAAAGCTAATCAGTGAAGTTGGAATAACATGAACACCTCCATATTTTAATCACGATAGAAGGCCATTAAAAAACCTTACGGTGAAAGAACTACTAATTCGGATATCATGTCCTGTTTATAAGATAAAACACTTCAATATTTCACACATAAATGTGTTTAAAGGTTGCTGACGTACTTAGGTTTTCTTCAATACTGTGACGCGCATTTCCAATGTACATTTGAAAGCATATAATTAAACATTATAAACACTTCAGGCAGGCAGGGAGAATGTATGTATGTGCGCAAAGCGCGTGAAGTTTTCACGATTTGATTGATGCTTTTGTTACTTTCTTCAACAAAAAGAATGTCGGCTAAAAGGCGGCTCCAATAGGGTAGACAACTAGACTGCTAGATGCACTAGGACACTTTTTGAACTTTGGGTAGGTGGGAGAGTCCCGGGGTTCCACTGCCTATCAGGGATGCTACTTTGCCTCTGGGAAATCATTTATGTTGGTTGTCGCTCCAGATCTTTGCCACTGATAAGAACCTTACTACCGTTTCCTTCTACATAAGATTTTCAAGATATGAAAAACATATCTCCCCTACTCTAGGCTATCAATCAGTCAATGGAAGTAAGTTAATTCATTTTCAACAGCGCTACAACCCAAGAAAAGTGCAACATGCAAAACGTTTCTGCGTACGTTTCGCCACTAGTTTCACCGACTTAAATTGTATAGCTACATATTCAGATATTGGGCTCAGTGAAATACCGCTTTGAAGTCTGAAGTCCTTACTAATGTACGTGTTGGTTTAAGCGACTGTGGTGGGTCACGTTACGTTGGAGCATTTTTTGTTGCAATAACGGAAGGCGAAAATACGACATTAATTTTAATTACAGGTCTGCAAAAGCCCAATAGTCCGAAGGCCCAATAATTCGAGGGTTCAATAGTCCGAAGGCGCACTCAAAACTAACCCTATGACCATTGAATTATCAGACATTCGGAGTATTGGGCCTTTTCTTTCGGACTAGTGAAACCTTCGAACTATAAGACCTTTATTTCGGACACTTGAGCCTTTGGACTATTAAGCCTTCGGACCAGTGGGCGAACACCATGAATCCTTTGTGGAAATTTGTATCATATTAAAACCTTTTCATACTTTTAGATTCTCAGTGGGGGGATTTTTTCTACAATCATTTGAAGTTGTTTACACAGTACACCTATATAAGATGTGTGGTGCATTATGCGTACATGACGGCTTCCATTGCTTTCTTCTTCTTATCGTGTCCACACACACGCTACAGTTGTGTTTTAGCCAAAGATAAGCACAATCCTTCGCACTGCTGTTCAATTCTGCTAGATCTTTAGCTTTGCATTCCTGCTCCAGAAGAGGACATCTTAGTAGGTGGTCCATTGTTTGTAGTTCAGTACCACACTCACAGGTCACATCTTCACTGTCCAGGTTGTCTAATTTCTTAAGAGTAGCTTTACAGCGACTGGTACAAGATCTTAACCTGTTGAGGCATTTTTATTCAGCCCAGCTTGATTTAGTACCAGGTGGGAGTTCTTCTTTGGCACTTATAGACATAGTTGTTGTTGTTGGAAGATTGGCAAGCTTCTCTTTCCATAAGCCAATAAGGTACTTTTAGTTCCACTGAGTTCAACTTCATTGAGGTAACTTTCTTGGATTTGAGCCATCTCTTTGCTGGTTTGTGGCCGAATAGGGGATGTGGCTCATCTGTGGTCTGGCGCTGTCGTTTTCTACTGCTTGCTGCGCTGCGTCGAATTTCTGGTGGCGCTATACCTGAGAAGATGAACAGGCTGTCTGTTGGTGTTTGTCTGAGACATCCAGTGACTAGACGGCATGTAGCGTTGATGGTTGGGTCGATTTTTTAGCATGGGATGATCTTTTCCAAACTGGACATGCATACTCAGCAGTTGAGTAGCAGAGGGTTAAGGCAGTTGACCGCCTTATCCCTCTGCTACTAAACTTCCATTGCTTTAACAATCATTAATTTTAACTGGACATGCATACTCAGCAGTTGAGTAGCAGAGGGTTAAGGCAGTTGACCGCCTTATCCCTCTGCTACTAAACTTCCATTGCTTTAACAATCATTAATTTTAAGGGTCTGATTCACACTTAAGACTAAGTTTCTCCCTGACTTATCATATTGAATGTAGAACATGGCGTCTCAAGATAAATGAAACTAATTCAAGGATTTAGATGAGGCCATTGAAGGATTTGGCAATCTTGACAACACCTCTCACGGGAGATTTTTGTCAATAATCAACGACGGACATTTAGCGCAATACATTATACAAGTTACTGAACTCTGAAAGAGCAAATAACACAAAGAAAATATTTGTACAACTTCGTATATATAACTTTTATTTTTGGAGGACGTACATTGTAAACAAAAAGCTATTTACATATAGGGAAGGCGCCATAACTGTGCCATGGAAATGACAATCTTAATTAAAAACTTCTAGTGAGTTATCGCCGTTGAACCTTGTAATTGAATACTTAACCGTTCAAAATGTAATACATTGAAATTTCTTGACTAATAAGAACATAAACTGACACATCGTTTTTAAGACATTTATGAGATTGTAAGTTGTCTATTTCAGAAAAATTCAACTTTGTGTGACACCGTGATTTCTTTCAGCCCGTTCCTCGCCTTCTTTTCATCTTTTGTTTTAAGCGTGACAAATATACATTTGCTTTTATTGTCATTGAAACACACGTTGGATTTTCTTTTTGGCTTGGTCGAAGTTCATACGCTTCAACTAAAGCCTTTCCGTTTAACGACTTTTTGTCAAATGTTCGTTTTATGCATAAAGTTGTTAACTCTTCAATCTTTTTAGACAATATAGCTTTCTCCTGTTCCATCCGTTCCCTACCGAAACCGTCAATTCTTTGCCAGAACGTTCTGTTGAAATGTTGATACAACATCCAATCGCCCTTGTTCCATTTCAAAAGGCTTTCTTCAATTGGAGATGTAACTGTTTTAACTTTTGATGTACTCCGCTTATTCATACTAAAAAACGTCACGTCATCAAAATCCCAACACATTAGCTCCTTTAGGAGAATCGCTGATTCTTCAAAATACTCTGCTATGAACACTAAGTCAAATTCTCTATCTATGTGACGTATCTGTCGTTGGATGGCCGCATCGTCACCTAAGTTTTTTGTCTTTAATCCTAAGTCAAACAACATAGGATTCAAAGCAGTATGCCGAGTTCCTTTGTTTCCTACTTCGTACTTATTGTAAAGGCTTTCAGGACTTCTTGCAAACTGGAAAAAAGAGGCCTTGAATCTTCTTCGTAGCTGATAATAGTTGTACATGGATTCGAACTGAGCTGGTGGATATCGGATGATGGTGATATACTTGGTGTCTTTGGGCATGAGTTTGTGAAAAGCTGAAAATAAGAATGTAGATGATTAGTCATACCAGCTTCAATACTCTTAAGATATCTCATGATATCTTATGATAGACGATACGTAAGGTCCCGCATTTTGGGAGCTCGAATGACATTTTGCGTCTTGTATCCTCACCAAAGTGAATATAACATTTACATGTACATCCAATACAGTTATACCGGAAAATTTATTAGTCCAGGATTTCGTTAGTGGTCAGACATGTTTTGTATGACAAACGACACTGTCAAGAAAATACTTACATTTTTGTTGATTTTATGATTTATCGTGTGCAGATACGTCACACTCACACTTCTTTAACAATTTTTAAATACCTTTTATGCTGTTAAAATTCTACATACCATATACCTGCTTGACTTAACCAACTAATCCTTTAACAGTATAAGTATGAAGTAACTTTGTCTTATGATATGCAGTGAAATACAACCAGAATACTACATGTATCACACACTGATTGATTGTGGGCATGGGCGGGATTTGACAACCAAAAAGTGTCAAAGTAGCAATGTCAAGTGGGCGGGCAAAATTACAAAATCACGCTTAGATCCAAAAAATCACCATACAAAAGATACAAACTCGGGGAAAAGTGTGTTGTGTGTGTAGGGGGGGGGGGGGCAAGTTCCCCCTGGTTCACTAAAATTCCGTCTATGATTGTGGGTCTACAATAAGAATGGTAATTGGTAATATGCTGAAATTGGTCTGTGGTGCTGCTTTTCGTCGAGTGGATGAAGCAATGGAAATTTTGAGCGCTAAAACCCAAACACCGTGTAGGATCAGGGTTGGTTGATACAGCTCTACTTTACTATTAGACTATATCACTTGGGCATTTGGGTGTGTTAACGTTCTTAAGATTCTTTGAGTATCGAATTAGCTTAATCGTTTGACACGCTATAATTTATGACAATGGACGTTTCTATTAAAATAGCGAGCTACCTTTCTTTTATTGTTTTTTGTTGTATTTACAAAATTTCACCCAAGTTTGATTGGTATTTTGTCATTCGTTTTCGATAACCGGTACAAAAGCAAATCTGTTGATAAGCCCATCATCCGTTTCTACCAGTCTGTACTTACCATTTCTTTCAAACCTTGCGTGATTCGCCAAAATGTTGTAATAACCTCCGGGCATCTTCATAACAGTGGAAGCCGGATGAAATAGTGCCGGGGAGCCGAAGTAGTTTTCATGAGAAGGTAGGGCAAATACAAGAGACCTCGTGTCACCATATCGATAAAGAATATTCTGCAACGTTGATCCTCCAGTTTTGTGTGTTTTCAAAAGAACTATATTTTTCTGCGGAGTACATCCATTATTTGTAATAGAATTTGATTGCACTATGTTATCTTCCTGCTGCATTTGTTCGGGCTGAGCCGGATTTGAACTATTTAATATATTTCTGGGAGATTGATTGATAGATTTAGCTTCAGAGATTTGGGATTGATCATTATCGATTGTTGTTTGATCCGCTTGAAATTTCTGATCTGATTGATTAACATCCCTAACAATTTTCTCCTGACCAACTTGTACATCACCACCTGCATTTTGTTCAGCTTGGTTGCCACCGTCTGATTGTTTGCTTACCTCCTTATTATTGGTGGCTACATTTTGATAAAGTTGCTTATCCTCAGTAATCATCCCTTCTTTAATATGATTATCGCCACTTATATTTTCTTTAGGCTGGCTGTCACCATCTGCAGTTTTTCCCACCACCTCTTCATGAGCATTATCATTTTGTTCGGGCTGCTCATCATCCGTAACAATAAGCTCCCCATTAGTGCGTGTATCACTATTCGCTTGTTTCACAGGATGGCTGTCATCATCTACGTGTTTGCCCATTTGATCGTCGTTGTAGTAGGTATCCAGATTTTGAACGTGTTGAGCATCACCACGGATTTCCGGAATGACAGATTTTTCTTGATTTTGCAATATTTCTTCATGTTCCTGCTGTGTACTTGTCTGCTTGGTTTCTTTCGAAGCTGAGGTTGGTGCTCTAGCATTTGAATTCTCTGTATTTCGGTCCGGGTGCATGTATGGCCCCTTTCTTTCATTGTGTGTGGCAAACCACTCTTCAATCTTTCTTTTTCCCTGCTCGTGCATTCTTTCTAACATTTTCAACTCCTCTTCCTCCATTTGTAGTTTGCGTTTTTGTGCCTCCATTTCGGCCATTTTCTTCCTTCGAATTTCTTCCTCAATCCTTTCCTTTTCCTCGTCTTCAGTTGATTTATGTGCGACTACTTGTTTTGTTTCAGCATTCAAAATGGTTATTTGTTGAGGTGGGTTGCTCATATTTCCTCCTTTAGTGTCACCTGGACTAGGTTCGCTACCTTTACCTTCATCCACATCGTGGATCACACCCTCTGAATGACGGATCTGCGCATTCTCCTGTATCCCGCGTATACCACCAAAAATATCTCTGTCAAAGGCAAAAAGAGTATATTTTAAACTTTTCTTTTGTTAATCAGATTTATGCAAATTATAAACAACTGCAAACGCCACCAACGGAGCATGTGACTATTCTAGAGCGGGGTGTCGATGCGAGCTTGTCTGCAGTTGACACGTGGTGGATGATTATTTTTAAATAACGAACTGCAAGCGGAGTAAAACCTAAGCATGTTGTTTAAAAGATATCTTCTAAATGTTTTAAAGAAAATTGAAACAAAAATCGATAAGACAAGATTCATGTACACCTAACTTTATTTCCTGTAATGTGATTGGCTGAGAGGGGACGTACTAATTTGCATTGTGCATTATCATCCCGTGATGTATGGACGTTGTCAAGTTAGAAGAAATGAAAGAAACATATCAAGAGGTTGCTATGCACAAATAATGGATAATCAAATATCTATTAGCCTTCACCATTTAGAATATCTTGCATTGTTGTATGTACCGAATATCAATAAACGGGTAATTTGCGAGTGAAAACATGCTCACGGTACAATTCAAAGGACGCCAAAAGAGTTGAAGTAAAAGCTGTGCGTCCATGATCCCTTAATAGTAAATTCTTCAAGTTTTCATATTATAACTAGTTGCAGCACCCGCCCCTCTTCAATGTGGATAAAATAATATGTAAGCGAAATGGAATCAAATGGTAATTCATGACAAAGTTTAGCGACCTTAACTTTGCAGATGATGTTGCACTACTGGCCACAACCCACAACGAAATTCAGGTTAAGACACAAAGATTAAATGAAGAGGTAAGTAGATCTGGTCTGAAAATAAATGCTCAGAAGACATACATGATGAGAATAAATGCAAGAAACCAAAGAAATATACGCATGGCAAATGAAGAGATAGAAGACGTAGACTGTTTTGCAAACTTAGGTGCGACGGTGTTTAAAGACAGCATCCTGAAGGCCAGAGGAGCACTTATAAGACTACGTAAGATGTTAAGCTCAACTACACTACAGAGAAGAACAAAACTAAGGCTTTACAGAACATTCGTACACACGTCTTATTATATGGTCGCGAGACCTGGAAAATGAACAAGAGAGATGCAAAGAAATTAGATGTGTGTCAGAACGAATGCCTCAGAAAAGTCCTGCAGAAACAATGGTACGATCAGGTGAGCACCGAAGAGTTATTACAACGGGCGGACATGAAGCCACTTAGTGAGGAGATGAGGAAGAGAATGTGGACTCATTGGACATGTGTTGAGATAGGAAGCTGACAATGACAGCAACATTGCACTAGCATGGACACAGGAAGGTAGAAGGCAGAGAGGACACCCCAAAACAACATAGCGGCGGACTGTTTAAAAGGAAAGGAATGGCGCAGGGGAAAAAAGAAAAAACCTGGACTCGACGTAGAAAGCCGCCAAGGACCGCAATCAACAGAACAATTGTTCTAAGCGACCTTTCATAGAACTTTCACGAATTTTTCAATAGCGTCTTGAATTGCATGATCCGGGAAAATTGGAAACGGCACATCATAATTTGGAAATTGATAGATAAAAAATGAATTGCAAAAAATGTTCAGTGGCCCAATGGAAAAGATGTCTTGTCACACTAGGGTAAAACCAGCCTTTTGGAATGGGAGTTGGGGTCGCATAGAACGAAAATTAATCGCTCAAAACTAAAATTGTGTCAAAACAGCAGTCTTTAAACTATTTGCAAGTTTTAATCTGAAGAGAAAAAATATAAATGAAATAAAAGTCATTGCCTAAAATTCTGGATCTTTTAGCAAAATTTCTGGAACTTTTTACCTTTTGGAGAGCCCTTGGAGGTCCAACGAATCGTCGTTCCCTGGCTACCAACATTTACGCCTCTAGTTATTTGGCATTTACTGCAGATTACTCGATTAGCAAACATACCGATTTTTTAAGTAAGGGGGAAAAATGCCTGCATGTCCGGTCTCTCATGACTACTGATCAGCATACTTAAACCAAACAAAAGCACAACATTCATATACCTAAGCCATTCTGCTAAACCAAACAAACGCACAACGTACAAAGACCTAAGCCATTCTGCTAAACCGAACAAACGCACAACGTACAAAGACCTAAGCCATTCTGCTTAACCAAACAAACGCACAACGTACAAAGACCTGAGCCATTCTGCTAAAGCAAACAAACGCACAACATGCAAAGACCTAAGCCATTCTGCTAAACCAAACAAACGCACAACATACATAGACCTAAGCCATTCTGCTAAACCAAGCAAACGCATAAACATTCAAAGACCTAAGCCATTCTGCTAAACCAAACAAACGCACAACATACAAAGACCTAAGCCATTCTGCTAAACCAAGCAAACGCATAAACATTCATAGACCTAAGCCATTCTGCTAAACCAAAACAACGCACAACGTACAAAGACCTAAGCCATTCTGCTAAACCAAAACAACGCACAACGTACAAAGACCTGAGCCATTCTGCTAAATCAAACAAACGCACAACATACAAAGACCTAAGCCATTCTGCTAAACCAAGCAAACGCATAAGCATTCATAGACCTAAGCCATTTTGCTAAATCAAACAAACGCACAACATACAAAGACCTAAGCCATTCTGCTAAACCAAGCAAACGCATAAACATTCATAGACCTAAGCCATTCTGCTAAACCAAGCAAACGCATAAGCATTCATAGACCTAAGCCATTTTGCTCAACCAAACAAACGCACAACATACATAGACCTAAGCCATTCTGCTTAACCAAACAAACGCACAACATACAAAGACCTAAGCCATTCTGCTAAACCAAGCAAACGCATAAACATTCATAGACCTAAGCCATTCTGCTAAACCAAAACAACGCACAACGTACAAAGACCTGAGCCATTCTGCTAAATCAAACAAACGCACAACATACAAAGACCTAAGCCATTCTGCTAAACCAAACAAACGCACAACGTACAAAGACCTAAGCCATTCTGCTAAACCAAGCAAACGCATAAGCATTCATAGACCTAAGCCATTTTGCTAAACCAAACAAACGCACAACATACATAGACCTAAGCCATTCTGCTTAACCAAACAAACGCACAACATACAAAGACCTAAGCCATTCTGCTAAACCAAACAAACGCACAACGTACAAAGACCTAAGCCATTCTGCTAAACCAAGCAAACGCATAAGCATTCATAGACCTAAGCCATTTTGCTAAACCAAACAAACGCACAACATACATAGACCTAAGCCTAAGTTTTGAATTGTGCTTTTCTGGTGCAAAGAGTTTTGTATCACGTAATATAACAATTCCGATCGTTTGTCGCTTTAAATGTAACTGGTTATGTGTCACTGTAAATGTATGGACTTCAGTGTAAAATTTTCTCTCCGTGTTTTTTCTTGATAAAAAGGTTTCAAGGGAGATCAATTTTAGGGCGATACTCTTCAAGGCTTATGCTCCCTTCCCACATAATTAAACAATGCCTTTCTCCCAATTAGTAGAGTGATGTGCCGCTTGTAATTCATACACTTAAGTCGACCAAATTCAAACTCGATTATAATAGGGTATTTGGCCGCTTATTCATTTTCATGGATTTTGGTAAGATTTTAAAGCAAGGCTGCATCACTGTCTACATGTCCACAGACCTAGTTTTTAATACTAAAAATAACCAAGCTTTCACTCATGTATAAAATACAGTAATAAGAGAAATGAAAAAATATAACTTTCCCTTCTTGTTGCACGGGGTGCAAGGTGGTATTTAAAATTCAACATGGCACAGCTTTTTCGCTGTAAATAATTGCCATGATTTCTAGATTAAAGAACGGTGAAATGTATTAGAAAAGAGGCCGCCTACTGTCGTCCATTATCTGCATATCAACCTGACTACAAAACTTACCAAGCAATGCAGTAGCATGGGAAACAAAATATATAATGTAATGAAGATGATAGTTTACAAACTAGGAAAACCCCTTCATTCGATTAAATGAAAGGCCAGGGGCGGAGACGATAATGACCATGATGAAGGTAGTGATAATGACGATCGATGACGATGATGAAAATGATTATGATGATGATGGTGATTACGACGACGACAATGACAACGAAAACGATGATGATATGGTGGTGATGCTGATGATGACGGTGATGATAATGGAAACGACGGTATTGTTGTCGATGATCATCTTCATGATGATGGTAGTGATGACGTGGACGATGATTATGATGATGTTGATAAAGACAACGACGATGGTGATGACGAGTATGATGTTAGTGATTACGACGACGAAAATGACAACGAAGACGATAATGATAAGGTGAGGATGAAGATGATAATGATAACGACGACAACGATGATAATGAAAACGATGATATATTGTTGTTGATGATCATGATTATGATGGTAGTAGTAGTTGTGGTGATGATGATGATGGTGATGATGATGATGATGATGATGATGATGATGATGATGATGATGATGATGATGATGATGATGATGATGATGATGATGATGATGATGATGATGATGATGGTGATGATGATGATGATGATGATGATGATGATGATGATGATGGTGATGGTGATGATGATGATGATGATGATGATGATGATGATGATGATGATGATGATGATGATGATGATGATAATGATAATGATGATGAGGAGGAGGAGGAGGAGGAGGATGAGGAGAAGGAGGAGGAGGAGGAAGAAGGAGAGGAAAATGAGGAGGAGGAGAAAAAGGAAAGAAAGGAGGAAGAGGAGGACGACGACGACAATCGACGCTAATTAATATCTTACCTGTCATTTCGAGATGGTTTTTTGATTTCAGAAAAGATCCAAGGAAGATAGTTAGGATTATCCGGGTACCAATTGCCAAAGGCCATTGTTGATATAGCTACCACTGTGACAGCTATGGTAAACCCAAAAGCAATCTGTTGTCTGGTAGCCATTATTCTATAATATAAATAAAAACGAACAATTTTAGAATTAAAATTATCTTTACTTATTGCGATATGCACCCGATGTACAGTGTATCAAGTTTTCTTTGAGTTTGAGTTTGAGAGATACTGGTATCCAATTTAGGTCATGAACAAATATATAGCTCTAGGTGTTTTGTAAACTCTCTGCCAGAAACATCAACTATGCTTAAAGATTGATCTTTTTTCTTCCTTGATCGAACTAGAACGGTAAATACCGTCATCGTTCGCATGCCCATGCAAATTGACACCCATATCATACGACCCGGCCAATCATAAAAATGGCATCACACTGAGTCCCACATGGTATCACATGATCCACATGGCATCCCACCCCATGTCCCACGTGACATCCCATCCCTGTCCCACATGGCATTCTACCATATCTCCCACATGGCTTCTCACCCCATGAGATCCCATCCCTTGTCCCACATGGAGTTCCACCATATGTCCCACATGGCATCCCATCCTATGACTCACATGCATCCCACTTTATGTCCTACATGGATCCCATCCCATGTGCCAAATGACATCCCACCATGTCCCACATGACATCCCATCCCATGCCTTGTCCCACATGGCATTCTATCATATCTCCCACATGGCATTCCACCATACAGTATGGTCTCACATGACAGTCCACCATATATCCCACATGGCATTCCACCATATGTCCCACATGGCATCCCACCCTATAAGCCACATGGCATCCCACCCTATGAGTAACATGGCTCCACACCCTATGTCCCACATGGATCACATCCTACATGTATGTCCTACATTAATCCAACCATATGTACCACATGACATCACTCCCTATGTCCAACATGGCATCCCTCCGTGTGTCCCAGTGGCACCTCTCCCTATGTCACCCATGGCATTCCACCGTATGTCCCTCATCAGTGGCTTCCCACTGATATCCCACATGGCATCTCACCTTATGTCCCACATTGGATCCTACCATATGTTCTACATGGTATCCTTCCCAATGACATCCTACTTTGTGTCCCACCTGGCATCACATCCCATGTCCCCAAGGCATCCTACCATATGTCCCACATAGCCTCTTACCCTATGTCACACATGGCATCCCAACCTATGTCACATTATGTGTTACTCGTGGCATCCCACCCCATGTCCCACATGGCTTCCCACCCCATGTCCCACATGGCATCCCACCCCATGTCCCACATGGCATCCCACCCCATGTCCCACATGGCATCCCACCCCATGTCCCACATGGCATCCCACCTTATGTCCCACATGGCTTCCCACCCCCCATGTCCCACATGGCATCCCACACCATGTCCCACAAGGCATCCCACACCATGTCCCACATGGCATCCCACCCCATGTCCCACGTGGCATCCCACCCCATGTCCCACATGGCATCCCACCCCATGTCCCACATGGCATCCCACCCCATATCCCACATGGCATACCACCCCATGTCCCACATGGCATCCCACCCCATGTCCCACATGGCATCCACCCATGTCCCAAATGACATCCATGTCCCACATGACATCCCATCCCATGGCATTCCACCCTATGTCCCGCATGACATTCCACCATATATGCTACATGGCATTCGAACCTGTTCCACATGGCATCCCACCCCATGTTCCGCATGGCATCCAGCCCTATGTACCACATGACATCCCATAGGCTCCATAAGAAGTCTATTTCTAGCTATCACAGTCCCTGATTGAGCATACTATGTACGAAAGTGTCTGTTTATATAATAACTTATATGCAAATGACTTGTTAAATAAGAAAAAAAGGTGGAGTCGAATAATTATGCCTGATATTGACCTTGGTGTATACCACATGATATATATTACATAATATGTCCCGCATGGCCCCCATCCATGTCCTACATGGCCCCTATCCATGTCCCACGTGGTATCCTTCACTATGTCCATATGCAATCACATCCTGTCACACTCCCTGACTGAGCATACTACATAAAAAATTGTCTGGTCAGTTCATATACTGTAGCAACTTTATGCAAATGACACAATGATAAAGGCGGAGTTTAATAATCATGCCTAATACAACCGTTGATTCCCAAATATTTTGAAGAATGTTAAGGATTTTTTAAATCTCCAGTGCTACGAAAGAGACGCTTGAGGATCTCTGAAGAATATTGGAAAATTATATCATTTCACAGTTATCTCCTAAGGAAATATCAAATGTTTTGTAGACTTCTTAAGGACACTATTCTTCAATCTTGTGTCTCTGAAAAACTTTGACATTTTATAAGAAAAATCTAACCTTACATAACAATATCTAAAGAAACTTTAACTTTTCCTGAGGAAATCTGAAGAAACTTTCAACATTTTTTGAGGAATTCTCAAAAAAAAAGTTAAACATTTCTGAGGAAATTTCAGGAAAAACTGTGCACGGACGGAATCGCCATTACATAGATTCGCATTATGCTTCGCATGTGAACCAAAAAGAGGGGATTTTTTCTTTTTTAAACCAGAATATTGCGGGATACCCAGCCACATTAATACACCGTTTTGACTGGGGGAGGGGGAACTGGGGGGAGGTATATGAGATTTACCGACAACCTCAAATTAGTATTCCATCTGGAAAAACAAAATTGGGGAGGGGTTATATGAGATTTACCGACGACCTCAAATTAGTATTCCATCTAAAAAAGACAAAAACTGTCTCCCTGTAAAGAAAGTTAATATTCAAAATAGGTATTTTTACCGACCTGATACCAAAATTTACTGACTGATCTCAAATTTTACCAACGAGTCTTAAAATTTTGAGGATGTGACAGCCCCAGTATTTACGCCCCTGGGGATACAATATGGCCGTTACTCTCAAGCGTAGGCTACTGTTCTGTAGCTTGCATAATCAGCGTCCCAAAAAATAGGGTCCAGTCGTGAAGTTTGTAATCAACACTCACACAAGATGTAGAAATCGGAGTGAGATTCGTGGGACATTGATCATGATATTGCCAACAAAATTGAGACACGTTCCCACTCCACCCCATGCGCACATCACTGGTGCTACCGCAGCGTTCCCGTGCCTTTTGTCAACTTTATCCCACCCAGCCTTTGGGAAAAGTGTCCATCGGATGAGGACGGTATGGATCCTTACCCTATACCTAGTCCTCTGATCACTTCTCGCAAATAGCAGGGTGAAAACCAGGTCAGCAGGTGTCCAATCCAAAATAAGAAACTGAGACTGCAAGCTTGGCGTAATTATTAAAGGTCTATGCTATAAAATGGTCCATTTTTAAACGATCTGGATGAAATATGTTGCTATTTTCATCATTTTTTAAAATGAATTTCAAAGCAATTTAGCATAAGTTGCTGCTAGCAGACCATGTGCCTTTAACCCAACGTGAGGTTGTTGCTGAGTTCCCAATGGCGAGAAGATCATTACAAACAAACAAACAATAATGACTATAATATATCGCACGGCTTACCTTGCATTAAATGTTCCGTAAATAATGGTTAACTCCAAGATGTTTCATTTCTGTGCTGTGTTTTCATGCTGTTGATTCAATCTAGAAAAGGGATGGAAAATAGGAAGAAAAAACACATAAATGAAGGAAAGTGACTGCCTGGAACATAAAAAATGGTGAGGTTTCCAACAGAAGTAATGTTGTGTCGCAAGGTTTGGTTGTGAGACCACTAACACTTGTTTTCTTAATCTATACAAATGACACAACCAATGCAGCTATACTCTGTTGTTTTGCTAATGACTATTAATTCAAATAAAGATATTTCTGTTTTGTTTGGTAGTGAGCTTGAACCTCTTCCAGCTATTAAACGTTCACTTCATTCTTCCAAAACTAAACATATCTTGTTTGATCCAGTATGTACAACGAATTATGCATTTAACATATAATAGGGATTAGAAGTTATGACAAACTTTGCGAGTTTCCCCGAACAATTTTTTTGATAAAAAGAAATATATATTTTTGTTAATATTGTTATCTGTTAACAGAAGTTTCGATTATGGAAAAAATAAAAATAAATAAAATCACAACACTGTCTGACACTCAGTGGAGGCGCCATATGTTTTATGGCAATAACATAAACCAGACAAACCATTCGCCCAAGAAAAAATTGTGTATGGGGATTAAATTGAATAAGCGAATAGCAATGCATTCTCTTGCCCCCACTCTCTCTCTCTCTCTCTCTCTCTCTCTCTCCTCCCCTCCCCACCCCCTTTCTCTTTTTCTTTCTCTCTCTTCCCGCTGACGTTCCAAATGGAATTTATAGGCTGCCTATGATAATTATAAATCTACGGAATGCTATACGAAATATCAGCTAATGTTGAGAAAATGTTTGATTCTACGGTCTGAAATTTACAATTTGGTGGCAAAACTTGACAGGTGAACACAGTATTTAGAACAAAGCAGATTATGGAAGATCTTCAAATGATGGCGCCGTCCCTCCTTAAATCAAAATACGTCTTCATACCTACTTGTTAACGCAAGAAACCTTTTCGAAATTCCATGACAGTAGAATGATCTACTGATCAAATAAATTGCTTATTTACTCAAAACGCTCGATATGAGCTTTGTACAGAATTGCCTATTGACAGATTAATGTGATTTCTCGGCCGGAGAAAAAAATCAAACTGGAGGGCCTTTGCAATTGGGAACTGCATGATTGTTGCCATTATTTCTTCAGTATAACATTTTTGATTGAAATATATATTTGTTTAGCTTCTCAGACTTTTTAAAGCATCTTGACAATAGTCTACGGCCTTTCTAGCCTGGGCTATTCAAGCTAAGCGCTCATGAACTCGAGGCCATCCCTTTTGGCGCAGTGGTGATGTAACCAGCACCACAAGGGGGAAAGTTTCACCACACATTCATTTAACAAGCAATGCCTGATGAGAAAAGGTTTCCAGATATGCACTTCGAGGTTTGCCGACCTGCCCCCCCCCCCCCTCCCCTTCCCCGCCCCTCATCTGGCTACTCTGTTTCGTCGGCAATCTCATACCTTGATAAACAATTTTACAAAAATAATGATTTGTGTTGACGTCCAGCACCAACCATGATATCCTTTTCTGCGTTAGTGTCAAACTTAAATAGATGAATGTTTTCTTTGCACAAGATATTGAGTATTAACTTGATAGTGCAATAGGTACTTCCACATACTTACTAATTGTATGTTTTAAATAATAAACACCACGTTTTCATCACTCCGTCTTAATGCTGTACCAGGGAGCTGGGAGCCCGATGGGAGCAGCTGCCTGGTTGTCACCATGCGAAGTGATTAGCAACCCCTTAAAAAGAAACTAACTATTTGCATATGCGAAGCACCCTGGCCCTTCTATGTCTTGCTTGTCAGGTTTCCACAAAACGTAACAATGCGATTTAAAAAAAAAAAAAAAATTGTTATCACTGAACACTTTTTTCAGATCAATTCCATAAATAGAATATGCTGGAAATGACTCAAAGCCATATTACAATTACGCAAAGGAACAACAAGTATTGATTTTTATCTGTCGCCTAACTATATATTATGCATATTAACCTTCCAGTGTCAATATCAACAGAAATGTTGAATTAATTTTCCTTTCCAACTCCATATTCAAAAAACAAGGCTTTAGATTTTCTCTCACTCATGTGTCATTCAGAAACATATCTTAACTGTTGCGCTTCCATGTTTTTTCAACGCTTTTTGAACACTTCCGATTGTCTTTCTCTACAAGTCTACTACGATCAATTTTCGCATCATAATATTTGTATTAAACTTCTAGAACTTATAAAGCATTGATCAAGTTTAACGTAAATTATCCTACTGTATCGTTCCTACCGTCATTGGCGGCTCACCATAGGGGCAATGGGGTGCTTTTGCCCCAAAGATTTGCTAGTCATCGTTTGATGCGGATGTTTATTTTTGCGCCCCCTCCCTTCCTTCCCATCAAAGATTGCCCAACCACTTAAAATCTCTTATAGCCGCCTATGATCCAGGAGAACCTTTTATCTACACCCGTAGACTTAAGGATGATGCCCTGGACGCCGCCATATACGGTTTACCCATAATGCACCACACGTCCCATGTACGTTTACTATGTGGACAATTTTCAAATGGTTATACAAACTTTTACACGCAGTGGAAATTGGAAAATGAGAAAAATCTTAAATAGGCCTATATGATATTATTCTAGAATGATTTCAAGTAAGGATTAGCTAGTGAATCCTCCAAGTTAATGGTTTTGCTGGACTTTTTATGTAAATATTGATTTTTTTAAATGCAGGAATGAATTAGCTGCAAAAATGACCTAGCCTCGGAAGACACCAGTGCTTGTACATCCTGTATTGCTGCTTATATCAGGCACGGATCCAAGGGGTACGCGCGGGGCCACATAAACCCTCCGAACTTATGTCTTTTTTTGCTAAAAGTTCTCATTCTAATTGAAATATTATTATGGTTGATATATACATAAGTCTAGAGCTAGAGTGTGAGAAGAATAACGTCTGAATTCTGCATGAAACCTTATCATGCACAATAGAACAAAAGTTAGTCACAATAGAACAAAAGTTAGTCAGAACCGATGCCCCCCCATCTAGACCTTTTCGGAAATTCCTGGATCCGCTCCTGTATATGATCCCACTCTAGAATAATAAACTTAATCATCTATGATCATGATGATTGTGACTAACTGAACTACCAGACATAAAACTAACGGTATCAGGAACACGCATAATTGCCACCTCTTATGAACAGGTAAAGATATTCAGATATAACCCCCAAGTTTGATAAGCGCCCTTTAGATAAACCAGCAAACTAAAGATGACCCAATGTGGGGGAGGGGCATGGTGGCCCAAAGCCAACAGGGACATCTCAAATGGCGTCGCTATCTGCAATGATACAAAATGACCAATTCAGTGATGCAGGGTTGTATCCCCTGTGCTTGAGAGCTTCGCCTATTATGAACATCAGAATGTCAGGGCATGGGGCAAGATGACATCTTTATCATAATGTATTCACAGGATGCTGATACATACATTAACAGCCCCTTCAAAGTACCTCCCTGAGCTTTAAAAAAAAAAAAAAAAACCTAGCACTGAATGTCTTATTTGTCCTGTTAAAGGTCATAGGTCATTGACTGAACTGACGGAACACACAATGTTAAGAGTCCTTATGTTGTTTATTAATATAAATTAATTCAAGATCTTGAACAGAATGAGACTTAAAACCCCACAGACTATAGACGATAAAGTAGGTTTTAATGGAGTCTGGAAACGTCATGTTTGGTTTGCTATGTACATTTGAAGAAGAGTACAAAAGCTTGTCTCGAGAAAAGACGACAATCTTCTCACTGAATAAACAGTTAAACATGGATTCTCATACCTTCGATCACTATCTGACTATAGTGTATTCTAAACTAACTGTAAACCAAATGTTCCAAATGACCGTATGTGCGTCATCGTGTTGAAACACCTACATGAATTTCAGTTTCCCTCTTAAGCGTTTGAACTGTTTGAGGATTAAATACAATTGCGTGACTGGTCAGTGATGATGCCGTGTATTGTGAATGTATATTTACCCGAGGCTTGTCGCTATATATCCACGACAGTTTACTTATAGCTTTCGGCTGATCTCCTCAAGTTTTCAGGATTCACATGTATTAATGTAGAAATCATCAAGATCACTCAGTAACATCGTCAACAACATCATAAACGGTCATCGCCATTCAGTCATCATTATCTGATTATCATCATCGTCATTATCATCAAAAAGCTTAATCCATCCGAGCCATTAGGCTCATTGAGCCGGTGCTTATCCGCGGTTTCCGTGGCGCAAGCGGATGAGAGCACAATACTTCCCCTGGACGGGACGCCAGTCCATCGCAGATTAACTCCCAGCAGTGCTGGTACTCATCTTACAGCTGAGTGGGCTGAAGCAAGTAGAGTAGTGTCTTGCTCAAGGAAACAATGCGTCGCTCACGACGGGAACCACGACGGTACCTCTCGAATACGAGCATGACTCCTTAACCACTGAGACACAGCACTTCTCAATTATCATCAAAAACATCATCATTATCATTGTCGTCGTCATTATCATCGGAAGCATTAGCGTCATCAACAACATTTTCTTATCATGATCACTCAGCGCCATCGTCGACAACATTATCATCATCATCATAATAAGTTTTCATCGTCAGTATCATCAAGATTATAATCGTCATTGGTGTCGTCGTCATTATCTTCGGATTATACAGCAACGTCATCAGCGAAGTCACTCTGCATCCTCTTTCACAACATCATCATCAGCAGCAACTTAACTTACTAATAAAACATGCACCCTAGATTTCCTGTGGTCAACATTGTAATATTTTCTAGAAGACAAAAAATCAAAAGTATCTTGAAGTTGATATTTCACCATTTAAAAATAAATATATTTTGCTACAGCTGGAAGAAAAGGACGAGGCTGTATTTCCCTGTTTGATTATTTTTCATAATTTTATTTTTCCTTTTGACCACGTCTGAAATTTGAAAGCCAAGATAAATATGATTAAGATGACATATATGAAAAGCATCTCGAGCTGTCGAGTTGGGCTGTTTAACAAATTTACTACTACTTTCAACATTTTTCTTCAAATATTTTGGCGCCCCACCTCTTCCCCCCCCCCCTCCTCCTTAAAAAAAAAAAAAGAGAAGGAAATGCTCTTGAGAGTAAAAAGTTGAGCACATTGATCCAAATTGGCATACACCGTTTAGCAGTTTAGATGACTGGTAAATTCATCGAATTGACTTGTAAACGGTAGTAAATTCATTATTTCCCTGATAGGCAGCCGTTGTTTCTTGTTACTTTGGTACAGCAGTACATTTCTTAAAAACGTGAAAAATACCCCAGGAGCGAAGCCCTACATTTCTCGATTTTGGTATAGCAGTATGATATTGTGTAAAATCAGTGTTTCAAACCAAGGTGCGAAGCTCTGGCAATTAGGTCCAGGGCGGAATATTGGTTAATATTGTCAAAGCCAGGGTCTAAGCCTTGCTTTTCTCGTAATTTTGGTAGCAGGAAATTGCTTAAAATTGTGTCAATTCTAGGGACGAGGCCCATTGAAGGCTGGAAGCCATGCATTTATCGAGGTTTTGAGAACAGAAAATAGCTTAATATTGTATCAGCTCCAAGGTTGAAGCGTATTAGCGGCCCAAGGGAGTACTGCGTTTCTTGTGATTTTGATAACAAGGCCGTGCGCTTTTGGTGATTTTGGTAGCAAAAGCTGTGTCAAATCCATGGTCGAAGTTATGGTAGACGCGCCAAAAATAGTGGTGCATAAAATTCGAGTGTGTACGAAAATCGGGGTTGCCTATAATCTACTAGTAGAATTAACAAAGGTTTTAATCTAGTCGATCACCGGAAATGCATTGGCCTACGGAGCAGTTGCGTGGTGGGTCGCGTTTCACCCAACCTGCCAACTACAGGGGGTGAAGCCCCAGAAACTTAACGTTTTTTTGCGGGGAGGGGGGGGGGGGAGGGGAAGGGGGATAGTCAAACGGTTCTCGTGATTTTGACAACAGAAAATTGCTTAAACTCATGTCAAATCTAGGGCGACGCCCTGAGCTTTTGGCGATTTTAAATTTATGGTCGAAATTATGGTAGACGCACCCAACCTGCCAACTGCAGGGGGTGAAGCCCCCGGAAACTTAGCGTTTTTTATTTATTCATTTATTATCATATTTTTTTTGGAAGGGGTGGGGTGGGGTGGGGGAGTCATACTGCTCTCGTGATTTTGACAGCAGAAAATTGCGTTTAAACTCGTGTCAAATCTAAGACGAAGCCCTGCGCTTTTGGTGATTTTGGTAGCAAAACAAATGCTTGAATTGTATCAAGTCTGTCTAGAGGCAAAGCCCTGGTAGGGACCAGGGCTTTGCCCCGGATGCTTTACGTTTCTCCTGATTTTAATAGCAAGCAGAAAAGTGCTTTGTTAAAATGTGTCAAATGTAGGGGCGAAGCCCCAAAAGCTCCCTGCATTTCTCTCGATTTGGATAGCAGAAGATTGCCTAATATTGTGTCAAATCCAGGGTCGAAGTCATAGACACGCCCAATTGCAGGAGGCGAAGCCCCTGGAAGTTCTGCGTTTTTGGCGTGATTTTGGTATCAGAAATTGCTTAAAATTGTGTCATTTCCACACTTTTATAAGTTAGCTAAAAGGAATATATATATTTTTGATCAAATGTAGGATCCCATTGAATACAATGTTTCTTACATTGTGGTCCTGGGATCATTTTCATGTTTTGGATGTAGGAATAAAGCTTTGAGAGAAAACATACAACGTTAATTGTTTTGTAATTGAATACAAATTGCATAATTGAATAAGTATATACAAATATATTCTTAGATCAATTTTTGCGTCCCTATAAACACTCGGCGCCCTCTCAGAAAGCTTAACTAGGGGCAGGTTACCCTTGGCCCCTGCCACAACGCCACTGCAGACCAGGGATGGTATAACATAGGCCTATCCCGGATGTTCACACATTTGTCCATTTTTCCATTCGAAAAGCATGTTTAATGTATCATGCAGAGAAATTCATGGTCCGAATCTTGCTCCTTGAAATATAAAATCACTGCTTGTGGACTTATGGGCCACTCCTGTACTTAATGAACAGTACATGCTTAAGCCCCCTATCCCTTTCAAGCCACTCTCCCGCACGTCCTCCTGATAGCTTTGATTGCAACCAATAGCAAGCGAACCTTTACATGTGGTTGGAAAAAGCCAGTACAAAGAGACTTCCATCAACTTTCAGTGACGTAAGCAGCTTTTTGGGGTGAGGAGGAGGTCACAGAGGGGAAATATCTGAAACATTGTCTGGCCCATATTTACCTTGAGGAGGGTTGCATGACCATTTTGATCACTTGGCTACAACCATGACAATCGTAGGATCTGCGATACAATGGTGTCGTAGCCACGGTGTAGAATAGACCCCTATGGCTCCCAATTAAAAAAATAACGTTATCAGTGCCCCAAGGTCTGGACGTTGACACGATGACATCAAAACAAACGGCCCGACCCGTCTCAACTTTCAGGACGCTGGCTACGCCACTATCGTCAGAAACAGTCATTAAAATGGAAACATGAAAATGAAAATATGAACTTTGTTAAAAAATCAAAAGCAATATTCCCAGCAAAAAAAAAAATATATATATATATAAAAGGCAAACTTACCGGTACCACGAGACACTTCACTCTACAATGTTACTTCCGCCAAGTCTGGCATCATGTTTTAGTGAAAAGAAATCTCAAATTTATAGACGGGTAACTGTCCACCGGCTCTACACTCCTAAATCAACACTAAGGAACTCTTTATCGGATAAACACATGAATGGGTGTCTCTGTTTGCCAGTGGGTGTTACTAGTGTAATAACATCAATGACTTCAACATGTTTGCCAAACTGCTTTACACCGCCTCTCCAATCTCGACAATCGTGGAGAATTTACACGTTCCAGAAAATCAAGAGTTTTGTTGACGTTTCAGTACATGTGTTGGCCGATCCCTTTAATGGATTTCAAAGATGTGAAAGTTACCTCAGCTATGTCCATTTTGCCCATATACTTCTAATTCTTATCAGCTCATGGCGTTTTAACTTTTATACAGTGAACGAAACGTATTTGCATTTCTAAAAATATCTCAACTAGAACCAAAAATGGAGTTCATTTTTTTTATATTCAGTTGTTACTTTGTACATACACAATGGTAACACCAAGGTTCAATGAACAACAACTATGTCCGCATAGCAAGCACAAAAGACTGACAGCGGCACTAACAGTTCGTTTTATTTATCCAGCCCCTTTCTTATCTGGCTCCAAGTTTGGTAAAATATAAACCAAACATACCAAGAATATGACCTGGCGGTGTAGGTCATATTTGGAACGAGCTGTACTGTGGGGTGGTGGGAAGGGGAGGTTCACTGTAACACCAAACGGCCGTGATATCTGTGTAAAAGGAAAAGGGGCATTTGGACTATTGATCGTATTATGCAATACTCTTTTTCCCCTTTTTAGATGTAAATAAAGAAAAATATATGACAGCTGAGTTGTTTTCACAGTCTGCAGTCATGGGCGGGATTTTCCCACCAAAAATGTGGCCCAGTTACAAAACAAGATTAACTTACCGAAAGTAAAAAATAGAAGATAAAACATAAATAATGATAGAAAAAGGTGTGGGACAGGGGGGAAATTGCCTCTCTTTCACAGTCTCTCTGCAAATTCTGCATATGCACCTGGTCATACACGCCTTCGTATGACAGTAGGACATTTTTCATAGGGAAAAAGCATTTTAATTGGGAGATGACCTCTTTTTGCTCTTTGTCTGTTTGTAACGCCACCAGGCCATTTTTTTTGTGTGGCTGTATGGTGAGCTTTTTTATAATTCATGAAACTTGATAATTATAGAGAAAATTTCTTAGAAGTACAAGTTTTGAAAACTTCCATATTATGTTTTTTAAGCAAAATGGGAAGGAAATTGAGATTATCTTTCCTATATACTGACAAAACTTAATTGTTGCAGTCGTTTGTTTGACCAAGGAACGCCATTGAACATATATCAACTTATAAATTAAAGTGAAATCATTGGATAGGCTATTTTTTAAGCATCATCAGCTAAAGGTTTCTGCCTGTCATATGACAAGATGAATTTGAACTGATTTTTACTTGCCACAACTGGCTGAAGACCTGCCTTAAACTGTTAAACTGTGTTAAATTGATATAGGCCTATAAAAACGACTTACATTCCAATACATTTTTCGCGCTTGTTGTTTCCTTTATCTAATCATTTCTATTTATTTTTAATTTTACTTATTCGACAGTCGTGCGCATGCCATGATTTTACTTGTCAGGTCTTTTTATATTTACATAATGTAGTCGGCCTACTGGTGGTACTGATAGGCTAATTTAATATAATTTGGAGGGAAAATTTCACTTCCAAATTCACTTTTATTAATTTTGTGTATGGTTTTCTTATTCAAATTTAAAAAAGCGAACAATATGTCCCCTACGCACAGAGGTACAGATGGCGACATTTTCCGAAAATCAAAATTGCAGATAGCCCTACATTTCCTGAAAGAAGGAACTTTACCGATAAGGAAAAGTATTTCATCCGCAATTACATGAATTCCTGAAAATGATGGAAATTTACCGACAAGGAAAGCATTTTTCCCGAAATTGTGGGAAATTTCCGGAAAATGAAAGAAATTTCCCGAAAATTAAAAGAAACGTTCCCGAAATTTGAACGAGAATTCCCAATTAGCAGCAATGTTTGATGGAAAGTTAAGTCACCAGTTCAATTTAAATTTACCACTTTTAACCAGGAATGTTGGGGGTCCTTTCCCCCTCCTTCCTCCTGAGAGATGACCCTTCCTACGAACCTGGTTCGACCAATATCATTTTAAAATGGGACGCGCAACTTAAGAACACTTTTCTTCAAGAAACTTCTTGATAAGTGGTGACGTTTTTTTTTTTTTTTCTCTTTCTGAAAAATCAGGAAGCAGAAAGAAAAAAGTACATAGACCCCTCATACGGATAAATATCGAGACAAAAAAATCACGAATCTGGAAATTTTAATCAGGGTGGATCCATAGCTGCATAAAAAGAAACACTCATGTCTGAGACCAATCAATAAAGTTTAAATGTTCACCAAGCTGGAGACCCTCCAAGACCCTTATGCACCCGTGTTGCTCAACATCCCTTTAAGGGATTTTGAGCATAAGCAAAGCTAACGTAAAATCCGCCAGATTTTCGCTCGGGCACGAGAGCTTTTTTTGCAACGTTTAACATATCATGGGCGTATCTTCAATACTTTACTGTGTTGCCACGTTTGCCTTAAACTGTTAAGTAGATCGATCCGTCGATGCAATAACAGTTTGTATTGGTGCGTAGTTTTAACGTATTTTGCATTTAAAATCTCACCAAAAATGCGGTTTTCGTTCGACCGATCCGAACAAATTTAGCAACATTGCTACCAAACACTTCTAATGGAAAGAAGACTGCTTTTATTGGTTCGAGCCTAAGAATACAGTTTCACACATGCGCTAATTGAGCTTAATTGTCCGTTTGGGATTTGTCCAACAGTATAGCCAAATTGGGGTGTAGCACTTGTCTGCTTGTAGTTGATAGCTCGTTTGGGATATAACTTTGGTTTAAAAATTATTAAAAGCTCAAGAATTGCTAAAATAGCCTGAATAGGCTATCCTATCCATATAGCGCAATTGAGTAAGTCAGGCTATAAATCACCAAAGTGTAAATAACTCACTGTCACAGGTTTCATGCATGGCCTGGCCCTACCTCACAAGAAGCTCTTTTGTTTGCGTACAGACGATAAATAACTGAAATAACTGATTCATAAAATCACATTATTTGTGATGGGTATCTTATTGAAGGATTATTTCAGGAGTAAAGTCCATCTTATATGGAAGACATTTGAAGAACGCGCCCCTTGAAACAGACGGAATGAAACTGCCAGTCTGCCAGTGTCATTTTCATTCCGTTCGACCGACACTCTCTCAACTGGAGTTGAAAATGTATTACTAGGGATCTGTTATTTGCCCTTGGTATTACGCAATCATTCGGCTACACAGGTAGTTGAGACCACTCGACATAAAGTGCTGTAAATGTATGAAAACTTCGTATTTCAACATCATAGAGTTCTTAAATGGACCATATACCCTGAAAATTGTTTAATTATTTCATTTGGTGCAGAAATCGTAAAACAAAATAGCACCATTTTCAGCAGCGTAATTCTGAGCGACTTTCACAATCTTGCCGACCCATCTTGCCGACCGGTTGCGCAAACTGGCAGTTAGGATCCCGGTTTCGCCTTATCCAATCCTAATCTAATATATTTAGGCTGGCTAGGTTTCTGACTGGTCACTGCAACTGTCAGCACACACTCCCCAAGTACTGAAAACAAAACTGTGAGTCTGGTGTGAAATGAAATACTCTTATTGCTGTATTGCGAAGTTGTGCAGGCTGGCAGCTGAGATCCCTTCGCCTTAGCCAAGCCTAATAGGCTGACTAGGCTTCTGTTATGGTCAATACAGCTGCCAGTCTGAACTCCCCAAGCTCTGAACTCCATTTAGCGTCGACGACGAGTGAACACACAATTACGATGACGGGGTCGTCGCCTGCGTATTCGGTTATGATAGTAACAATACTATCACCAAACGCTTAATACGACCCGGACGAGAACACAGGTACGACGTACCGACAGACATAGCATCGACAACCAAGTCAATGTTCACGGCCTTTGATAACTAGTTGTGGTGCATTGGCGTGTCTACCCAACCCAGGCTTGAACCCAGGGCCTTGTGGTCTGTAGACAGGTATGATAATTGCTACACCACATTAGGTAAATAACCAGTTGGCGACGACAACGACGAGTAAACACACAATTACAATAACGGGGTCGTCACCTGCGTAATCGGTTATGATAGTAACAATGCTATCACGAAACGCTTAATACGATCCGGACGAGAACACAGGTACGACGTACGGACAGACATAACATCGACAACCAAGTCAATGTCCACGGCCTTTGATAACCAGTTGTGGTGCACTGGCGTGTCGACCCAACCCAGGCTTGAACCCAGGACCTCGTGGTCTGTAGACATGTATGATAGCCGCTACACCACAGTAGGTAGATAACCACTTGGAGAGAGGGAGAGTTGAACACACAATTACAATGACGGGGTCGTCGCCTGCGTATTTGGTTATAATAGTACAAATGCTATCACGAAACGCTTAATACGACCCGGACGAGTACACAGGTACGACGTACGGACAGACATAACATCGACAACCAAGTCAATATCCACGGCCTTTGATAACCAGTTGTGGTGCACTGCCGTTGCTTGCTTCTCAACTATATATAACTCACTGATGAACCACACCTTAGTGTCACATAATCAACAATGACCAATGGAATTTGAACAAGTAGTGTCTACTAAACTGGTAATCTCATTTACATACTTAATATCAACAAAAATCCAAACGAAATGCAAATTGGGAAATGTGGCCAATAAGTCCTTTTTTGTATAACCTAGAAAATGCAAATGATTGTTTATAGCTCCTCTATCACCAGAGCAATAAACAAGTAACTTAACATACTTGGTTACATAACACCATTACTGTCTTAAGTGATAAACAAAGATGAACTTCAAGTGACCAGGGGAGATAACTCTAGGCAAATCTTAGGTAGGAAGAAAAAAAAAAGGTCCTTACAATATCAATTACGAGATATTCATACACATAAACTCATGCTTTTTTGAGTATGATTCAATGAAACTATACATTGGTTACTTATCATATACAAGAAATACCACAAGTGCCCACAACTCCAAGACAACGCATATTGATGTTATTCAAGTAAAAACTCCCCTCGTGTTGCCGTTATACGGGGAGGACGTTTTATTGTTGAAATGCTGCTCTTGATTTCTTAACACCAAAAAGAATTTACGTGGAAATGCGAAATATAGCGTTAATTTCGATGTTCAAAGGTTGATTCTTATAACAATTTGTCCACAATTTGTCCAATTTCAAATTTCACGTATTTAACTTTTTTTTCTTTCAATTTTATTAAAACACGAAGTGGAATAATTTAGAAATAAACTGGAAATTGCAAACCGCCACATGCGGTTACTGACATGCCACAGGCACAGAAAATCAGGATAGAGTTCTGTTCAAGGGGTAAGTTCCGTAATGAGAACTCCAAAAGAAATTTACAAAATCTTTTTACGTTATATTTCGTATAATGATTGCTTCTTGGAAGTATATTTGTGTGATGCTAATTATTGATTAATTGTGATTCATTAATTGCAATAATTGATTATTTGCTCAAAAATGGCGAATATATTAGCAATATGAGAAAAATATACCACAGTTAAAAGCATTTCTTCTTGCAAAGATGTAAAATCCATCTTGATCTTTTATACATACAGTATTTTGCTGTTAGTATGTCTGTTTATGACTTCAATTTCCCTCAAAACGAAACATTGTTATTAAAATTTGCATCATATTGCTGTTGAGACTTCAGTTTTTGTAGGCTTACTTGAGAAACAGTTTTCACATATTCAAACAATATTTAAAGCTCCATTACGTAGTGGGGATTAAAGTCTTCGGGGCCGAGGAGATTTTGGCGCTTTGCAGTGATGTAGGAACCGGGGTGGCAAGAGGGGCACTTCCCCTTGCCCTAAAGTAACAGGAAGTCTCCTTTTGAAAGTTGATGGCGGACCGGGGCAAGAAGTGCCATTTTGAAAGTGAGAACGGACCGGGCTGGAGGTGCCTTTTTGAAACTTATATATTCTTGAAGCTTAAAAATAAATGGAAATCCACTCACTCACAAATATCACATAATACATAGAAGTTGTTACATTCATGTAGTTTTTTTTTGGACACAATTAAAGCATGTCATTTACAAAAATTTTCAAAAGAAGCTTTTACCTATTCGCCCGATGAGTAATTGTCAACATTGGTCCTGGCTTCCCAATCTCAAACGTGTAGGCAGGATTTGCCTAACGATAGTGGGGGAAAGTCAAAAGTGTGTGTGTGTGGGGGGAGGAAGGGGCAATTATAAAATCACGCTAAAATACAACACATCACCATACAAAAGTATCCATTTGGACAAAAAGCGAGGGTGGGGAAAGTGCCCACTTGCACCCCTCAAATCTCGCCTATGCTCAAACCATATAAATAGGAACCATGCATGGTACCAGGAGGCAAGATTCTTTCACTTTTTCGAAAACTGACAAAAGTATATATATATATATATATATATATATATATATATATATATATATATATATATATATATATATATATATATATATATATATATATATATATATATATATATATATATATATATATAATATATATATATATATATATATATATATATATATATATATATATATATATATCTATCTATCTATATATATATATATATATATCTATATATATATATATATATATATATATATATATATCTATATATATCTATCTATCTATATATATATATATATATATATATATATATATATATAAATATATATATATATATATATATATATATATATATATATATATATATATATATATATATATATATATATATATATATATATATATATATATATATATATATATATATATATATATATATATATATATATATATATATATATATATATATATATATATATATATATATATATATATATATATATATATATATATATATATATATATATATATAAAATAATTGGAGGTCAAAGGTCAAAGATCATGGGTCAAAGGTCAAATAAGTGTTTTTAAGCAAAATTTTGCGGATTTTTAAACTCAAAAAGTACAAGACCTATACCAACCCTATGTTGTACCATGGCACCTTGGTACATGAATTTATGTCCTGTATAGACTCTAGTCAAATTGACTCCCCTTCCTTAATATTATGGAATGGTACGTGTGACGTAAAGTAGAGTACGATAAATGTAAAATTTCAGAAGTTTTCAGTGAATAGGGTCAAGGGTAAGATATTAGAGGTGAAATATGTGATTTTAGGGGTAATTATGTACTAATTTGCACATTTTTGTAGCATTTTAAACTAAAAAAGTACCAGACCTATACTAACCCTATGTTGTATCATGACACCTTGGTACATGAATTTGTGTCCCGTAGATTCTGAGGTCAAAAGGTCAAATGGCAAAGCTCACAGAGCTATTGACCCTCTTTCACCATTTCCCGCTATAGTTATGGAATGGTAAGTGTGACGTGAGTATGCATGGTGTCGTACCGTAGGGTATGATATATGTGAACAATTTCAGAATTATTTTAGTAATTAGGATCAAAAGTCAGAGGTAAGAGGTCAAATATGTAATTTTGGTGTGTAATTATGTACTAATTTGTACATTTTTGCGGAAATTTTAAAATCAAATAGAAAAAACCTATACCAACCTTATGTTATACCATATGATACCTTGGTACATGAAATTGTGTCATGTAGACTCTGGGGTTAAATGGTCGAAGTTTAAAGGACACAAAGCTATTGACCTTTTTCACCATTTTCTCCTATAGTAATGGAATGGTGAGTGTGACGTGAGCATGAATGGTGTCATACAGTAGGGAAAATTAAATGTGAAAAATGTAATAAATTATTGAAGTGATTATGATGACGGGTCAGAGGTCAAAGGTCAAATATGTGATTTTAGGGTGGAATTATGTATAAATTTGTACAATTTTGTACCATTTTAAATTCTGAAAGTGCAAGACCTATACCAACCTTATGTTGTACCATGATACCTTAGTACATGAATTTTTGTCCCGTAGACTAGGGCAAAGGTCAAAGGACACAGTTATTTACCACTTTTCACCATTTTCCACAACAATTATGGAATGGTACGTGTGACGTGAGCATGAATGGTGTCAAACAGTAGGGTACGAAAAATGTAAAAATTTCAGATGTTGTGTCAGTGATTATGCTGAAGGTCAGAAGTCGAAGGTCAAATATGTGATTTTATGGGGTAATTATGTACTAATTTGTACATTTTTGCGTCATTTTTAACTCAAAATGTACAAGACCTATACCAACCCTATGTTGTACCATGATACTTTGGTACATGAATTTGTGTCCCCGTAGACTCTGGAGTCAAGAGGTCAAAGGCTGGTTTGTACTGGCATTGGCAGTACAATTCATCAATAGCCTAAAAGAAAGATAGCCAAGACTGTCCTCAACTTCTGCTTGTACTCGAGCTCGCATGGGAAGTGCAATCCATCAAAAGTCACAGAACTATAGTGACCCTATTAGCTTTTTCTTCAACTATGCTGTACGCTTAAGGTGATGAGATCAGTAACTCCATGGGGTTTTTTTTCTTTTTTTTTAGTACTGTATATTCTCTCTGATCAGTCATTTAGCGTCCGTACTTCCGTTTCTTTTTACTTTCTAATGAAACTTACGAATCAATGCTTTAATAGTTTTCAATATTTATTACCAGATTACGATCATGTGATTGACCTGACCAATTCACCGAAATCAATTGGCTTTATGAGAAGAAAAAACAAAGAAACACCCGTATCACTTTTCCATCTAAGTTAGGATGGTAATCTAATAAGTTTTCGGAAACCATAACTGTCATTGGTGTATAAGGCATACGCAGATGGCATAGGGAACACTTAAAGCATATGAGCAGAGATTTGTTCTGTAATCGAATCCCTTGGAGATTTTCGATTTTGAAAGATTCTTAGGTATTTAGGCCTACTGTATTCCATAATTTTAACATTGTTATAAAACTGACCAAGTGATTAACGGCCATGTACGTTACGAGACACGATCGTTAATACATAACCTCTTCTACAGTACAGTGGTCACAAAAGAGCAGGAAAATTAACACCGACGCCCTGAACATTTACCTAAGGTATAGGTGACCACACAAACATAAAGCTTAACAACTTTTTTCAACTTACGTTTTGGTAGATTTCCTGAATTCCTTGTAAAAAGGGTAAATTCACAGTCTTGTGTACACGACGTAAGCGTTGCCACTTATGTTGCAAACGCGCGCGTATAAATTGAAAAAGGAGGGGCCAAAACGGGCGCAGATACAAAAAAAAAACACTGCTGTTTGTTACAAGACAAGACCATTGCGTTGTTGCGTATACTATCATAATTAATCGAATTTATCTACCTCAACGCCCTAGTTCTTTTGTTAATAATAAATTGGACGCGCCAACATAAGTAACACGCACGTAGGACGCACATCGGTGCGTTCATACGCTCAAGTTTATACAGGCGATGCAGATACGCACTTAAATTATGTCAATCATTTTTTTTACCGGTCCTATCTTCTTATTGGTTGAGAAAATGCTTACGTGCGTATCACATTTGTGTCAAGACGCTGGCAGAAAATGTGAGAAACTTTATTTTTAAACAAAAATGTGTATCCTTTTAGGAAAGCAATTGACTTATTACGATATTTACAAGGTGTAAAAACAATTCAAGTTTCCGTGTGATGTTAGAATATGTAAGTCTTCATACCGAAAATCAAGTTGCCCAGAATTCCTGGGAAACATTTTTTTGAAAACACATGTTGAAGCCCATTGACTTTCCAAAATCTTTTATTTCATTTTATGTATGTAATCGTTCATACTTTAAATCAGAGATTCAGAGCGAATGCGTTGGAGTATGAAGATCCGTACTAGGTCAGGTGGAGACAGAGAGGGAGGGGGGGGGGTAGGGGAAGGGGGGGGGGAGGGGAAAGGGGGCACTTCCATATGTGAGGTTTATATATAACCAACATAATTTTTATAAACCAAATATTTCGTAGACTCCTGTCTCCTTCTTCAGTGGTATGAAGTCAATATATATCTATATAACTTCATACCACTGAAGAAGGAAACAGGAGTTTTCGAAATATTTGGTTTTAAAATAATCTGTTGGCTAGAGACATTGTCATTTTTTCCTATTTTGTTTCATATATATATATATATATATATATATATATATATATATATATATATATATATATATATATATATATATATATATATATATATATATATATATATATATATATATATATATATATATATATATATATATATATATATATATATATATATATATATATATATATATATATATATATATATATATATATATATATATATATATATATATGCACCATTTTCGTAGTGCATGTATCTTTTTTGGTAAAAATACATCATTTTCGTAGTGCACTTCCCAAAAAAGGTTTTACTGTTAAGTTTGTACTGCTGCTCCATCTTTACGATATTTTTGTTAATTCTCATACTACAGTATCAAAAGTGACTTCTTTCATACTGCGGGTATCAAAATTGTATTATTTCATACTGCAGTTACCATACTGCGGGTATGTTTTTCGGTTGATGGGCTGCACATCCCTACCACTTTTAGTATAAAGTGACCCCCCCCCCTGCCCCCCGGGGAGATTTGGGTTATAATCCAGCACGAAATGAATTAATACTGACAAAATACAATATTTACGGTACGTACCTTATTGTCCCCGATACAGCATTACAGCAAAACATACAACTCTGTTGATAACTAACTCCTCAAGCAAACACGTACCGCTCTCAAAGGGTCGTAGTTCTGTAGTTAAAAATTGGGGATGATTTTGAATTCTGGACCAATTTTATACCCGACGTATCGTGCTTGGGTGTTGGGCCGTTGTGATTCCTTATTTAAATCAGTGAATTGCCTCCAGCTTTAATGTATGACTTATACTATAACATTAACTCGTGAGTATGACCTTTCCACCGACGATTGTGTCTACAGAGAAAGTTTGAATGACTTTGTTCAACAGGAAGTGCAAAATGACCTTAATACTTTAGTCAAATGGAAAAAGATCTGGTAAATCATCGTAAAATGATGAGAACTTACACATATAGTATGCAAGTATGGTGACTACAAAGGTGGGGAGTCTATACTGCAAGAAACAGAAAATCATGTGGCGTATTCAGTGGGGGTCGGGGGTGGGGGCAACTTCCCCTTGAGAAATTCCGTCAGTAAATTGTAGTAGCGGGAATATGCTATAGAACATAGGCTAGTTGGAAAATAACTGTAAAAAATCAATAAGGTTAAATATCGCCCTAATTTGTTTAATTTTCCTAAAATTATATTAGTTTTCTGGCAATTTTCTTCAATTTCTTTCATTTCAGGGTATAACTTTTTGTTTTTTTGATAATTGGGAAATCTTCTTCAATTTTCGGGTAATTTTGTTAAATTTCCGGAATTTTTTCCAGATTTTACCAAATTTCTAATAACTGTACAAAGATTTCCAATACTTTTACCAAAATTTCCAATAATTTTACCGTGTTTCTAATAAGTTTACCAAAATTTCCAATAATTTTATTAAAATTTCCAATGATTTGACCAAACATTCCAATAGTTTTATTAAAATTTCTAATGATTTTACCAAAATTTTCAATGATTTTACTGAATTTACCTTCATGTGTTCAATTTTATGTCAATGATATATCAGTAAATTTTATCTCCCAACCAACAGACCAAGGAGAAAGCACGCCCAGGAAGGTGAAATCTTACCAGAGGCAGTTTTGACCCTTTCGACTTAGGCCCATTTTCGATAATTACCGTTTGCCCCTCTGGCACCGAAAGCTGAATACGCCACTGTTCTGACCTCCTGACCTATACATAGCAAGCGTTTGGGCAGAAATTATCTTGGAACCATGCCTTTTTTTATACTAGTCACTCCGGCTCCATACCTATCTGCTTATATACTTTTTAAAGTTCCTATTATTATTATTATTATTATTATTATTATTATTATTATTATTATTATTATTATTATTATTATTATTATATACTTTTTAATACTAATCACGCCGGCTTCATGCCTATCTGCTTTTATACTTTTTTTAAAAACTAGTTACACCGGATACCTATCTGCGTATATACTTTTACTCCGGCTCCATACCTATCTGCTTATATACACTCTCATCTGCTTCTAGAAAGAAAGAAAAAAAGGCTCTCGAGACAAGATGGTTGGTTCTAAGTATGTGACAAGTTGGAACCTTTTTATGCTATAAGTAACCCTTAAAAAAATCCGTGAAGAACCCGAGAAGGTTCCAAATGTATGTGACAAGCTATAACCAGACATCCCCTTTTTTCTAAAAGTGTACGGTTTTAGATTCACCTTACATGAGGAAAAAACCATCTTTCAGAGGAATGGTCCACCAATCATTCATGAGTTTTGTACAAAGTTCTCCCAAGTGTATAATGTTTATTTATATTTAGGCTCAGCCAAGGACTAATCTGATTCTGAACTGTGAATAGACTATCAAGATGCTGTCAGTTAAGTTAAGAAGGTATAGTTTACCCCTGTGTTGTGTATGGTGTAACTATAGCTGGTTGCTAGTCAATGAATTGTGAAGTCTCTTGGGTTGAATGGTGTGCGGTGGATTACCCTGAGCTTTAGAAATTCAAGGTGTCGGGTGGGGGGGGGTGGAGGAGAAGGGGGTGTCTAAGGACCAAAAATTCTTCGGAAAATTTCCTTCGAGTCATATTTAGAAAATTTTCGGAAAATTGTTGTCAAATATGATACCACAATTTCTACTGAATGATTCTACCATTTTTTTTCCTTCAATTTTATGTTAATAATTTCCCAACTTTACCTCCCAACCAGGCAGGTGAAATTTTCTGACAGGGGCAGCATTTCCTAGACCTGTCCCCTCTCCTCAACTTCCTACGCCACTGGCGTAACTATATAAATTCCAGGGGAGGAGGAGATGGGGGAGCAAGACCTAAATTTTCCGACAGACTGGAAACATCAAATGGGTAGACGAAGGCCTACTAAGAATAGAATGCTACGTATAGCGCGCGCGACTTGCATGCACCGACCGCCGTTAATAGAATTTGAAAATTTCCGTCAAGAAATACATTCTCCGACAAAACTCCCACTGAGGCTTGGTGGAGGTAGGGGGGAGGAGGCCCCCCTGCACCTCCGTTAGTTACGCCACTGCCACTGTCTACCTCTCCTGTTCCGGAATCCGTAGTGAATTTTCCTTCAATGAATAGCGCGGGATTTCATCTGTCGGACAGGGGTGCACTCTTCAGTTCAACGTTTTGCACTAACTTTTGCTCAAGGCAAATTTAAGCAGAAAAAGCCATAACTTTCCTGTATGTTACATAATAAATCGTTTCAAAGGCCACTGTTTTCTAATGAAATTTTAGATAAAGGCACATTTAATCATTAACGTTACATGTA
Source organism: Chiridota heheva (assembly GCA_020152595.1). NCBI lineage: Eukaryota > Metazoa > Echinodermata > Holothuroidea > Apodida > Chiridotidae > Chiridota > Chiridota heheva. The sequence continues at coordinate 2,046,912 of JAIGNY010004564.1, read as the reverse complement.
ATTAGGACGCTAACTCAATATCTTTGCCTAAGATGCCTTTGAATTTTCTTTACTGACTTCTACCAGAACCTAAAATCTCCTTATCATGGCGCAAGAATTTCCATCGGGACAGAAGTAAACAGTTTACTGTTGATATTCAAATATGCATATTATCATGATGATATGTTCATTGATTACCATTTTCACTTGTGCGACTTGAACTTTTCGTGGAGGGCCCGATTTTTTCCTGCAGGACATCATTTAGAGGCGGATCCACATTTAGAGAAAGGCGGAGTTTAATTACAGGCACTTATGGTGTTGTTTTATTTGTTTGTTGAGGTTTTGGGTCAAGCAAGATGTGTTTTTCTTTGGGGGGCAGGGGGATTGTGCATTGTGTCCTTGAGCTCCTTTACTTTACTTGCTTCAGTCCACGCAGCTGGAAATGAGTACCAACGAAACCTGGAGATATAAGTGCCGACTTGATGAGCCTTCAAAACTCGAATATGGACTTATTTTATAGGCCTCCCCCTCCCCCAAACACGCCACTGAGCGAGACGCATCAAAATCTTGCGAGCGTCATCTTTTTAAGAACCGACGATTTTTTCCCTACCCATCCCCACCTGCCCACTTGTCTTTTCTAGGGCCTCCTCAGTAAAGCTGTGGCACATGACAACTTGCCTCCTGCGGCCTCTCGGAAGCACTCTACGTGTCTGTAACCTGTATTTTGTTTATTGACATTCAAGAATACCAAAGTTAGGTCAAATAGGTTAAAAGGTAAAGAAGTAGACAAAAATCCACACCTTTGAATATAAAAAAAATATAAAAAACTTTTAGCCTCATTTTGTATCACTGTAAATTCTAATTCACATTGGAGTATGACACTGAGGACACCATGCACTTTGCCAATCCATTTTGGAAAATCCTAAAAAGCGTGGCCGAATCGTAATATTTGATGACCTTTTAAAGTTTGCAGAAATAATAAAAGTATAAACTAATCAAGAATAATTTCGAGTTAGTTCAGTTCATGTCATCTATTGGGTACTTTGCCATCAACCCTTGTCATAGGTGGGATTTGAGGGAGCAAGTTTTTTGCTAAAAAAAAAACATCTTACACCCCCACCGAATCTTCCAACTTTTGACTTCCCCACCTCCCCCTCCCCTCCTCCCCTTTATATTTTGGTAGGCAAATCCTGGTTTTGGCCATGGAGGTATTATTTGGGATGATCATATAAATGATCTGTTTATGTAATTATGTTAGGTAAAACTGCATTGAAAATGTGATGTTACTATAATTTCTGGCAGGCCGGTGTAAATGTAAATTCCTCCCCTACCCAGTAAATTTTGGCCCCGACCCTTATTTCCAAGGAAATTTGGGCCCCAGACAATTAAGCCGTAGCCATCCAGTAAATTTGCTTTCTCCCGCCCTCATAATAAAAACGGTCCACTAAGAAATTTGGGCCCCGTTCCCCCTACCCCTTATAGTAAAAACGGTCCACTAGGAAATTTGGGCCTCGGCCCTTCTTTCCTATGAAATCTGGAGACAACAACTTCTCCCCCTTTTGCAAGAAAAAGCCCTTCTTCTTCCTTTTCTTTAGTGTATTAGCTCATCACTTTTTATCACGTTTTAGCTTATCACTTCGGTACACAAAATTAATTAAAGGAACCGTACAGACACACCAGTAAATTACCAAGTAAAATCAGTGCAGAAGGGACCAAATTCACTAGACATTCCTTAGGAAATAAGGTCGGGGGGAGGGGGGGGGGGGGCTTAAAAGGGGAAAGGAGGGGAAATTTACGGGGAGGGGGGGGAATATTTACTATCACACCGGTATTTAATTTACTAATTAACAAAAAAACTAATAAATATTCATTTTAAGTTAAGAGTTTCACCTATTTATGCAAAACATCCTCCTCCATCATGGTGAATTAATCCTCGAAGTCCGTGACCTGTAATAGTGATATATAACCGGAAAACGACTAGCCTACACGGGACAAGTTACAACTGAACAAGTTAGGCCAAACTGCTAGTTGCAGAGGTTTATTCATTGGAACGGTTACAAAATCAGAAAATTTCACCATGGTGGTATAACTTCTAAATGTTAATTTATGTTTTTATTCACGATTTACAAAGCAAATGTTGTATGACTATGATTGCCCACGTAAACTGTAACGTTAAAGGTTAGGCTACAGTACGTGGACCAGTTAAGCGAAAGAACTAGTTCAAGAAAAACGTTTACAAAAATTCCGTGTTCATAAAAAAATTACCAATACCACCGAAAATTTGTGAAGTCTATTGCTTTCCACCTATATCAAGCATCGATATTGTTTTCATTAAACTCTTTAAGAAATAGTAATGCTACAGTATTTGTGAGGGCGATTTTAGTACTACTACTGCCGATGCCATGTCTGTTTTCTCTTTACTCTGAATCTGAATCGGTTAAGTCGGCAAAAATCCTTCAAGATTCTTCATAAATTCTTCCCTCACACACGAAAGGATCGGAATGCTTTACCGTCAGACATTGTACATGCACCAAGTCTCAACTGTTTCAAAGCTAAACTTAAGTAGTTTTTTTAAAGTTTTTTTTATTTTCTATATTTTTTTATATATTTTTCACTCATACTTTTTACGCTCGGTTGGCGTCCATGTCCTCTAGGGGGATTTTTGCCGACTAAACCGATTCAGATTCAGAAGAGGACATGAACGCCAACCGAGCGTAACAATTATTTTTGATATTGTGTCAAGATTTTATTGTAAGTTAAAAAAATTAGTCATGGGACTAGTTCCACTAAAAATTTTGCTTTCAAAATGTGTAAAATGGAATGTTATGTCGTGCTTTGCTTGCAGAGAATGATGAAGTGTATTGTTACATACACCATTATTCTAGTCTTACCTTAAGGCATTAAACTTAGGCAAATTGTCTTACTTGGGAAATACATGTTAAGCCCTACCTATGAAGCAAGTAGTACAATTTATGCAAAAAGATTGGTGATCAAATGAATGTTGGCACTATTTTGATCAATATTGAAAGTAAATAACATAAAGTGCTTTGAATATATAAAATTTGTACATGGATAATGTAATTGCAAATTGTTCTGCATCCTAAAAACCAAAACAACTAAAAATAATAAATATGGGACAATTAAGGAATTATAAAATAAAAACAATTTTGTTGTTGGAATTAGTCCATATACTGTAGTCTGATCACATGTGTTCCTAGCGTTATGGCAACCTAGGCCCTATATACTTTTTACATATATATAACAAGGTAGGTCACCTACCATGCCTTTCGAACCGTATATGAAAATTCTTTCTTTGACCACTCGCGAATACCTTAATTACATTTTTTTACTCAACTCACATTTGCCGTAGACTCCCTTCTTCGTTTATACGCCACAGGATTTGTTATTGTTTTTCTGATGAGATGTACAAACGTTAAATTTTCAGCACACTTGGGTGATACGTGCACTAATTGTGTACGCGTTTCCTAATGTGAGGGATTTGCGTAGTAATCGGAATGTCATTTCTTCCGTAATTTAGATGTTTTTTGTACAAAAGGTTTATCATTTCATTTGTAACTTAGTTTGAAAGATACTGTAAAGTTTCAAGATGCTAATGAAATAAAATTAATAGCTTGTAAGTACTTTTGGCAATTTTGAGAAGGGTTTTCATTTCATGATTATATTATTTGTTATTGTCTGAGTGGTTTTCAACGTTATGAGTGTATTATGCGTTGTCTTACTCAGTATGCAAGTATTGCCTTGCAAGTAGTGCTCAAACGTTACTGAGTGAGGTGTTTTTCTCACTAAGGCTAAGCCTAATATTAGACACATCCCTCAGTAGGCCTATAGCCGGTTGACATTAGGATTGCCGTACAAGGGTTGGTATTAGTTATGAAATCATTTACCATTGTTTGGCTGTAATTTCTTTTACTTTAACCAGTTTCTGTATGCTGACGTTGTGTAATTGCTGTTGTTTACTGATCTGCGGCCTCACGAAGGATGGTTTTTACCTATGTATGTCAATAACATTAGAGATCAGCACCAAAATTGTTTGGTGGTACTTTTTACAACTTTGTACAGCTGCCCTAAGAATATTCTTCACTAAATTATTAACAATCTTTTATCACTAGTATCACAACATATGTACTGTTTTAGCCACAAAATCCTGCAGTTAAAATTAAAACTTAAAAATTGTAGAATTGATCTATTTTCTGTGTGAGTTCTATTCGTGATGCGAACTGCTATTCAGTCATTACTTTAAGAGCAGAACTAATTTTTGTTGATTATTCGTGAGATCAAAGTTTGATAAAAAAATTAATTGTTAGTTGAATCTATTTAAATGTGCATGAGTTGTTAGCCAATCAGCTGTACGATAACCATAGAAGTAATATGGCGTCAGCATAAGCAACTAGAACAACTTCAAAGAACTATGTATAAGAATTAAAGCAAGAAAGTTACATAATATGGTAAGATAGTAAGTTTGGAGTGAATTTTGGTAGCCTTACATTCAACACACCTTCACCTGTATGTATGAAAAGTGCAATAACTGTACAAAAATCATCATTTTAAAGTTCATAACAGGTGTACATGATACATCATTATAATGTCCACTTCATATACTATTAAAATGTAGAACAAAGTTGAATTTGGTCACTTTTAATTATATTAACCAATAAATTGCACCCTAATTCCCAATGACAAGTATATACATGTATGTCATACTTGGTTTACATACAAAATTACAAAACATGCACAAATTTATGTTTAAACTCAAAAGGATGATGTAGCTGATAATTAATAATGCACTTTGCATGCAGTAGTAGTTGGGTATTTGTATAGAACATTTTTTTAAAGTTTGAAAACAGATGCATTGTGTTCAATTGTGCACAAATCGTTGCAATGTTTTTACTGACAAATGGCCACGGATTAGAGCTGTGACCGTTCAGCGTGTACTTGCTACATGCTCGCAAATCCTTGTAAACGTTTACTAAATACTTCATTGCGAGTAATCATTTTTCATAGTCAATTCTTGCTGTTGAAAATTAATATGATCAATCATGATACAAATCACACACACATTTGGCTGACAAAATTCCAATCAATTATTTTTTACAAACTGTTAACCCGATTACCATATTCCTTTTTAAATGTGAGAATCACAAATGCGCAGTAATCACCTATGAAATTGACCAACAAACGCACATTCAAAATACTTAAATCATGACAATCAATCAGTACATTTACATGTAAATGTTACCTGATGAGTCAAATATATTTTGCAAGATTGCAAAAAAAAATTGCAAAATAAACAAAATGACATTAAAAGGAAGTTATGTTCTTTCTAAACTGAATTTCCATGCACGTTTTCAATATAAACTTTTTACGATTTGGAAAGTAAATTTCAAGGGTCTATTTGGGCAATGGAGTCAATACTTGTTCCATACTGGTTGCGCGATCTTTTTTACTTCGCATCGTAAATTTAGAGCGATGTTGGTGTATTTCCGAAAATTACAGTACTAAATGCGTGTAAATGATACGCTCCTTTTTTTTGGCGTGTACTTATTTACTAAAATCCCTAAACGTTCACAGCTCTTATCCTGGATACACATGTAGCCTACCTACAAAAAATTGCCAAGACGAACAAATAATCAAAAATATATCATACATCATCATGTATATTAATATACATTAATCATTAATAATATACCTTTGGGTAACTATGAAACTGCACTGGTCAATATTTACAAACTATTAAAAAAAAGTTTGGGTCTAATAATGATTATAAATGTTGTAGGCCTAGCAGGCCTAAGTTGTGTAAGTTTACATAATAACATATGGTAGGACATCACTGTCTACTTACATTTCAATTTATATGATACACTGTAGGCCTAACGTTAGTAGTAACGTTAGTATGAAGTATGACCTATGGTCTTCTCTTATGGTCAGAAAAGTTGAAGTCTTGTACTTATTTTACGGACCAAAATAAAGCTTTTATCAAAATATAACATCATAATGAAGAGTTAATACTTAACACATTAATACAATAACCTAATTGCACTAAAAATTGAGAAGATATTTACCCAAAGTTTTACTTTGTGTGAACTACAGCAGTAACATACAGATACAAACGATGGTGGGTCTGCAATCAGTGAGTTCACAACTGGTTATCAAAGGCTGTGGCCATCTTGATATAATGTTTAGCACTGGATGCTTTTGGGAGGTTAAACCTTGCTATGCTATGCTATGCTATGTCTTTATCAAAGGAGAAATAATTAGGCTTCCTAATTATGTGCATTATGAGAAAATAAAACTTCAGTAAAAAAATGGCAAAAAAATCAAACTCAAGTTTATACTTATAAAGAAACCCATAAAAAACTATAAGACATTACATGCATCATTATAAAGCTGAAAATATCATTTTTTTATTTAAGTAGTTTTTATTTTTGTTATAGTAACGTAGATGGAGTGCACAGTGATTACATCACGGGCTTTCCACAACAAATTGCATGTCACAGTGCATTTTAACAATAGATCTATTTAAACGACAGAACAACTAGTGAGTGACTCGGAACATGAGCTTCCAAAATCTCAAAATATGTACTTCAATGTAGCAAGAAAAGGAGCCTAAATTATTAGAAATATGCAAATTGATAACTTATTTTTCCATAAAGGTAAGTTTTTTAAGGAAAGAATGTACATTTTTGTAGTGTTTTGGGTCCGAAAATTGTATTTTTCCAAAATCCATCGGACATTTTGTTTGTAGGAATAGAGGGCGTACCAAGAAGAAAGTGAAAACTCCCATCTTTTTTTATTCGAACAACGGTGACGATAGTAACCTTACTATGTGTAGTATTCACCGTAGTACCATCGGACTAATGCCAGCCGTGTTAGTATGGCTGCCGTTAGTGATTGCTGGCTGTCTTAGAGTACAACAAAAACCTCTGTGTAAGACGATATTTTAACGCTCCAGCCAATAAAAACATAGTTTTCTTTCAATCGGAGATGATTGGTGGTATTTCCTGAGCCAATGTTATTATATATGTTAAATTCCTTCGGATTGCACCGAGTGAAATCTTGAGTATTTGAAAGATTTTAATTGAATTTTGTAATGCAGATTTCGTTGAAACTGCACAACAATATGAATTGTTATTGCATCAAGATATTAATCTATTTAAGCCAAACATCGCAACACAGCAAAATATTCAAAAGACGCGTAGGGTATGATAAACACTGCAAAAATCTGAACCTATCTGGGTGAGAACCTGGCTCTTAAGTTAGTCATTGCATAAGCTCAAATCCCTTAAAGGGATGTTGAGCTAAAAATTAAGTAATTTTTCAATTGTCAATTTTCTACAGTGTGTAAATTAAAAAAAACTAAAGAATTGTACCCAATCTACAACAACCTAGCTATTAGTCATATCCCACAATACACGTTTTGATGCTGGTGGCATGTACAGTGGGTTATTACACTTTCCATACATAAAGGTGAAGGTGTGTTGAACGTTAGGCCACTAAACTTAGACCCATGGTCGATTGGGCAAAATTTGCTCCAAACTTGCTATCTTACTATATTATGTACCTTTCTTGCTTTAATTCTTAAATGTAGTTCTTTGAAGTTGTTTTAGTGCTCAAAAAAAGACAAAATTAGAAGACCCTTTATGCTTGTTTTGCGAGAAAAAATTGGAGTTGATCTCTATAGGCATGCATAGGAATAACCAACCTTCGTGCGGCTGCTGCAGATCAGTTAACAACAGCAATCACAACATCAGCATACAGAAATGGGAGAAAGTGAAAGAAATTAAGGCCAAATGATGGTAAATGGCTCCATAACTAGGCCTACACCAAAGTTACAGTCTACAGGCGGTTAAATTTGGCAGTTCAAAATGTTTGAATGAATTATTGAACACTGCAGCACTGACTGACTGTGACTGACTGATAGCCTTTGTTTAAGTTAACAGCAAATCAGAAATGCTTTCCAGCAGCAGTTTCAAGAATCGGGTTTGCATAATCTGCATGATATTTGGAGACATAAATGTCTAACATGATAATATAATCCTTATTTTCATATGATAGAATTGAAAATAACAAATCTTCTGACCAAGTTTCATACCTCACTAAACAATCTACATGTAATTCTACAGTAAGTAATACATTATTTGTATTTTTATTATTAAAATATTATATGCTACTACTATGGGGGCTGCCTTTTTTTTTCAATTTTAAAACATTTAGAAAACGATATAAACCCAGCAGCAGTTAGCTTATGAAAAATTGTTTTCCTTTTATAAGGGGCAAGGGGATTTTTGTATGCACATAAAATTATCAAAATGTACATTATATTCCTTACTATACATCCCTCTTGGGGAAATAGTGTCATCATGCACAATATTTCAATACAGAAGTGAAAAAATGGCAGCCCCCATGTGAGCTCCATTGGATGAGGACGTTTTGATGGCTGTCCCAGCGGCAGCAGCATGGTTCACTGAGCACTATTCCAAAAGAGAAGCATGGAAATGCGGTGTTCGTCCATTTCCTGATCCAGCACGGAACTCATTTAGGACTACACTGGAAAAAAGTTTTCTTTGGTCAACTTTTGTGTGCGTATGCCTAAATAAATGTTTGTGTGTAAGGGTCTACTAGTTCAAAACTTAAAGCTCACCTAACTCCCAATTTATTTTGGAGAGCTTTGGTTGCATTATCCCTACTTTCAAAAGCTTCAAAATCTGTAAAAGATGGAGTTAATAAATATATCAATATTAGGTAATAAGATATTAAATATCTCTCTCTCTCTCTCTAGGTGCCGAGTCTGGAACAGACATTGGCGATCACGGCCCTCCAGTCACTTCTGTTTAGAGCTAAATGCATAAACGTTATTATGAAAAGTTATTATGGGCCTACTTAGATATTGCCTTAATAAAATACTGCTTTTTAAGATTTCATCATTTTGTTCATGACAATAGATGATGAACATGCTTCACCTCTAATCTTGCCTTTCCATACAAAGTGTCTTTTAACACATTTTTCATCCCTCAGATTATCTGTTTGGAATTATCATAACAGTGCAGCCGTTTCCAGTCTCCGGAGTCTCATTTCCACGGATATTAACTATGGAGTCACAGTCCTTTGGAATTCTATTTTTGTGACGTTTCAGGATCCACCATCCATTTCATACATTCAGCAATCAGACAAAAAAAAAAAAACATTGTTGTAATATTCATGCTCATCCAATTCCTTCTTGGTAAAAGGAAAGCTTGACTTGAAATCAAGATGAAGCCATCCAATACCGGCATCGGACCGAGTGCAGCTTTATTCAAACTCAAATCATATTCATTCAGACCAGTCCATATATTCCGGTGGTTTCTCATAGCTTTGTGCTTCTTATTAGTCATATTGTGGTATTTGAACAGATTACGCTCTGCACATTCCCTTCCTATACAGCCGATTGGGGCAAGTTTACTTGCAAATGGCCCCGACTTTGAAATCAAAGGACAGAAACTTAAATTATATTCCGGGAGCTTGCACTATTTTCGTGTTGTTCCTGAGTATTGGGAGGATAGGCTGATGAAAATGAAGGCTGCTGGATTGAATACAGTTACAACGTAAGTCTTTGTGATACTTTGTTCAACTTAAAGAAGCTTCTGACATAAAGTAATGACTTTGGTTTTTCAATTTTAACAATTTCACTGTTAGCGATCACTTCTTTAGCTTCATGATCATTTATATGATGATAGATTTGATTAATAGATTAATGAGTAATTAGTTAGATTAATAGATTAATTAGGCAGGGCTTAATCTTAAAATGCTCATATTTTAACAACCGCTTACTTGTTTTGTTTCATATTTGATGTAATTATGTTGGTTAGCTAGTGTGTTGACGTTCATGCACCAAACATGTTGAATGTCATTAATATGCGTAGTGGGCGGGGCTCAACATGATTTTATTGAAAAGAGCTTGTAAACACGATATCTCAAGAACAATACATGGGATTCAATTCAAATGTAGTACACAGATAGCCCATGGTCCACAGATGTGCCTTAATGTTTTTGGTGATTATTAATGATTAAGAGGGTTTTTTGTTAAAATCTTAAAATGCTCATATTTGAACAAGTGCATGTCTCTGTATTGTTTCATATTTGGTGTAATTATGTTGTTAGCTAGTGTGTACATACGTACATGTTCATGGTACAAAAATGTTGAATTTCATTAATATGCATAGTGGGCGGGGCTTAACATGATGGCTTAGGGCACAGGATGGGATATGAAACATGAGAGTGGAATGGCAGGTGTGATAGAGGCTGGAAAGTTTGTTATTAGCAAGGAGGGAATTTGTATTATTTTCGATGTCTGGTTAAATTTAATTTATTGTGAAATTCCATCCTTGTGAGTACTGTGAGTTATTGTTATTTTGAGCCCATTAATATATTGTGTAATAATATATTGCACTTCGGAACCTCAAAACCTTTGGTTTACTGTTTTTTTGGTGTGTGTGTGTGGGGGGGGGGGGGGAGGGGGGGGGGCAATTTTCACTGTAAACGATCATTTCTCTGGCTTGATGAATCGTTCGTATGATAATTGCATGTTCACATTCTGAGCTTACTAGATCATTCATGCTCAATTGTCATTGTAATCAATTTCAAAGCCTGGGTTCCATTCTAACACTACAGTTCTGTAAAGTTGATTTTGAATATCCTTGTGATTTATTCGTACTAAGTAATGTTCTAGCAAGAGTAAAATATTTGATTATTCTGGTGACCCCAGAATAAGATCCAGCAGTTTTCAGTCGAGTTTTAAAGTCCTCTGACATACATGTGTAGAGATAAATCTATTGCAAATCATGGAGAAAGCAAATTATCCTTTCAAGACCAAAATTGAGTATTTTACAACTTTTTTTAATTTTCAGGTATGGATATTCACAAATATATACAAATTTGTGATGTCATCAGTTAAATAGCTTTCTGTTAGTTTCCCATGTCCATCCTCTCCTTCTCTCTACCTCTCCTTCTCTCTACCTTCCATACCTCTCTATCTTAACTCTTATAATTTTTAACACCTTGGCACATTTTGCAGTGCCATTAACCCTTATTCTACCAGCACTTTTTTGAAAATGTGCCTGGGAGGCTGAGTAAAAGACGGGGCACCCAAAACGGCGATAATATCACCATGTAGTAGGGTAAGGGTTAAGCACGGGCTGATTATCGAAGGGTCCTCTGTCTTCCGAGCAGCAAAGTTAGACTCATTCCGCTTCAGTGATTCTGTGGGCCACCCACCGGGATCATGCTGCTTATATTTTCGAGTTGGCACACTTGTCCTGGGTTGCTTAACCCTTACTCTACCAGTACCTTTTTGAAAATATGACTGGGAGGCGGAGTTAAAGATGGGGCACCCAAAATAGGGATAATATCGCCGCATGGTAGAGTAAGGGTTAAACATCAACAAACAAAACATTCATCTGTTGTAGTTTGTTCAGCTGCCACAATTGTTTGAAGGAAAAACAGCAAATTTTACCAAAGCTTAAGAGCCGGTAAAATTGATTGGTTTACCAGCGAGCCTTAGTATCTGGACCTTCTCCCAACAATGCATGCATGCAATGTGAAAGTATACAGTAGTATACATTACAGTGCAGTGTATGGCAGGTGGGAAGGTATGGCAGGGCCCTATCTTTGCTGTTTCTGAAAAGAAAAAAAGAAATAATTAAAAACAATTCTTTGAAAACTTAGTGATCTTAATTAGCCTCATAAATGGAATACCTTACATGGATACAGAACACAGATTGATAGCATAGTAAGAAACTGTTTAGGTTGGCTCATGAATGGTCCTTAGCAGTCAAAATAGTTTCATTCTGAGCATTTCTGAGGTATGATTATAGCTAAAATCCCAGAGTTTCGCCAGGGCTTAACCTTTGAGGGGGCCCTCTGGACCCCACGCCGAAAATGCGAAGTGCTTCCCATGCTTATTAATGTGCCCCTCAACAAATCTAGCACCCTTCTTCTTTTTAAATCAAGCTAGGGGTCTGTCCAGGCAGGTATTCAAATTTGCATGTTTGAGTATTTACCATGGTCTGTATATCCTTGTTGCATAACACTACTGTAGAACAGGGTTCCTCTATTTGAGATGCAACAACTCTCTGTCATAATTAGTTGCACTCATAAGAGTGGAAACATCCTAGGGTTGGGGTAAATTGCTATGTAGAGTTTAATGAACTAAGTTAACTCTTGTATTTCTAAGTTTATTGATTTTACTTAAATTTTCATTTTTAGCACACAAATTTAAAAAGAATATTTTTAGTTATACATGTAATTATTTAAACAAAATTTTGAAGATTGTTGTAGTTTGAGTTATTTTGATAATGGAAAAAGTTATATTTCAAGAAAGTCATGTTGTCAAATTTATACTGCTATGCTAGGATTTTACCCCATAAGTTAGAGAAGAGGAATAAAGAAACAAAGGGTTCACATAAGAAAGTACAGATGCCAGCCTGTTCCTGTTGCATACCACAAATTTGAATACTAAGCCCTGAAAATAAGGTTTTTTAAATTTGTTTCCATTGAAGAAAAAATAGGATTTGTAACAGTTCAGGAGACAGTTCTTGTACATTAACTGTATGTAGATGTGTAGAGGCAACATAAGTTAAATTGTTATAAATTTTTTATTGAATTCCGTCATAGTAGCAAAAAAAAATCATTAAAATTGATTAAACATTGATAAATGTGTTTCAGTCATTTTATATTTTAACCCTTACTCTACCACTCGGCGATATTATCACCGTTTTGGGTGTCCAATCTTTGACTCCGCCTCCCGAGCGCATTTTCTAAAAAGTGCTGGTAGAGTAAGGGTTAATCAACCCGCGACGAGTGTGCCAACTCAAAAATATATGCAGCATGATCCCGGTGGGTCACTGAAGCGGAACGAGCCTGACTCTGCTGCTTGGAAGACAGATGACTCTTTAATAATCAGCCCTTGATTAAGCCCTACTCTACCACGTGGCAATAATGCGGCGATATTATCGCCGTTTTGGGTGTCCAATCTTTGACTCCGCCTCCCGAGCGCATTTTCAAAAAAGTGCTGGTAGAGTAAGGGTTAATTCTCTTTCAACCATTAGGCCAATAAAAGTACTGTATATGCTACGTGTCCATAGACCCTTAATTCAGTAAACCTTTAAGCATTTTTAATGAAACATCATCAGAAGATGTCAGTTTTAAAGTGAGAGACTAATTGTCACCTGTTTCAATTAAGCCACGTGGACATTTACAACTCACCACTTTTATCAATGAATGTTCAATCTCAATATTTGTAAGTTTGCTGTGGCATATTAGTTAAGATAATGATTAGTTTGTACAACATGCATTAATCTTGTACCATGATTTGTTTATTTTGCGCCCAGTATATCAATTTGTTCTTGTGTGGTTCAGTAGTTTGTAACAGCTGCTTCCATATTTGCATAATTTATTAGAATCTGTTGGTTGACAGTGGTATTGTATTTCGACTATTTGACTTCACTTTTTGGGAGTTAAGGGGGATATGCATACATACAATACAAATGATTTTTCATAACTTCCACTTGTATGAGTACAGTACAATTAGTTTCATGTGAAATGCAAAGTTTGGGTACAGTAGTCACACTGTCACAGTGGTATAATGTCACTTTAGTTTTGCTATGATATGACACACAGCTAATTAATAGGATTAGATCAGGGGTCAAGTAAGTTTATTTTATATGAAAGAGGACTTCAAGAGAAACAAAATGGTGAAAAATCAATCAAAATCTTATTCTATTAAGGAGATTTTTTGTGTAGAAACCCAGATTCCTGAAAGTCTTTATGTATTCTATTATATTTTGTCCTACAATTTTGAGGTTAAAAAACCATTGGATATGTCAGCAAAGTAGTAAAACAGAATCTGGTAAGGGTAATTATAATTTAATACCCCCTGAAGAAAGTTGGTGGAAATCTAATTCAAGTAGTAAAACGTTTAATAAACATTCTAAAATATATTTACAATTGTTAAGAATGTGAGGATGAGGGCACCAACCTTCCTTAGTAGACTTACTAAACCAGTCATTTCCAGATAAGACAGAGCTTTACAACTGAATATCTCCTTAACAGAATAACATTTTTAAATTCTTTGTTCAACACTCTGTTTCTTTCAAAGTTCTCTTTTATGTAAGATAAACTTGCCGACCACTGAATTAATCCTTTTATTAAAAGACTATTACTTCAGGATCCTGACAGAACTTTACATGTAGAAAGGGATTTTTTTAGTTGTAAAAAGCTACTATGTTATCTTTTAAGTTATGGCTGATAGAAGGTTTGTAGTATATGTACAAGATTTGTAGTACATGTACAAGTTTTGTAGTACATATACAAGGTTTGTACTACTTGTGCAAGGTTTGTAGTGCATGTGCAAGGTTTGTAGTACATGTGCAAGGTTTTGTAGTACATGTGCAAGGTTTGTACTACATGTACAAGGTTTGTAGTACATGTACAAGATTTGTAGTACATGCATAAGGTTTGTAGCACATGTACAAGGTTTGTAGTACATGTGCAAGTTTTTTAGTTCATGTACAAGGTTTGTAGTACATGTACAAGTTTTGTAGTACATGTACAAGGTTTGTAGTACATGTACAAGGTTTGTAGTACATGTACAAGGTTTGTAGTACATGTACAAGTTTTGTAGTACATGCACAAGGTTTGTAGTACATGTACAAGATTTGTAGTACATGTACAAGATTTGTAGTACATGTACAAGGTTTGTAGTACATGTACAAGGTTTGTAGTACATGTACAAGATTTGTAGTACATGTACAAGGTTTGTAGTACATGTACAGGGTTTGTAGTTTATGTACAGGGTTTGTAGTACATGTACAAGGTTTGTAGTACATGTACAAGGCTTGTAGTACATGTACAAGGCTTGTAGTACATGTACAGGTAGGTACATTTTGTTTTTGAAAGTGATATATTACCCAACATAAAGGGAGGATTTGACGGTTATGAAACAGCACCATCTTCACCTTAACACCTTAGGTTTAGGGTTAGGCTTCAAGACCTCCCTGCTTGTGGGGTTATATATCACTTTCCGAATGGTGTATGCAATTCTATGAGATAGTGAATTGAAGGTAGCGCACCCTGTAAATTTTGTTCTTTAAATGAAGTACAACCACCGATGACTAAAAACAATGTCCTGTCCAGCTTCCCTACATTATTCAACTGATGACAATGTTTATCCTAAAAAAAAAAATGATTAGGCTTTAAATAGGCTTCATTGACTAATTAATACAATCCTACTGTTAGTCAACTTCAACAGAGCTATTTTACAGTAGATTATCAACCCTTGTCGAACCTCACCTGGAAAGGGGATCTGCGCTTTACTCAATTTCAGTCTCACAGGGGACCACAGGGGACCCTTGTACCCTTGTCGTACCAGAGTTCCTAGCAGTAAGCATAAAATCATGCACAGTACCAGCTGTAGCCACTAGCTAGCCATGCACCTCCTGGCTGTATACACTGTACAGTAGCATATCAAAAGGTACTGAAAGCAACATCAAATCTTCAAAACAGGAAGATCAGCTGTCCAGAACATTTGCTTCAATAGTGGAAGTTACTTACAAATAATGCAGTTTTGATGAATACTGTTTACAATAAATGTTATGTAACACTTCATGTACTTATATGTGCTTATATTTAGACAATACGTCCGTAGATGCTGTGTGTATGAAGTTGTATACTGTCTGAATCAGGAAGTTGTTATGGTCTGATTTACACATACATGAAAATAAAAGGTATTTTATCAGTCTAGGTAGCAGAATTACAGTACAATTGTACATGTACTGGGTGGGCTTTATTGTTAGACATAAATTTTAAAATAGGATTTTGGTTAAGTATAAAAGATACTTACTGAGAGCTTTATACAGAAAGTCATTGTGCATTAAGTATGGTACAACAAATTTGTTTTAAAGGAGACATAAAGTCTTCATTTAATATGATAGAAATAATAATCATAAGTCATCTGAAGAAATTTCACATTGTACAAAACAATTTAGCATTTATTTTCAATTTATTCAAACATAAAGTCTCTCAATATAAACTTACATGGGAGCAGCCATCTTGTTCATACATCCTCTAAGAAATGATGTCATACACCCAGTGCAGAGTAGAATATTATTATTATTTTTTTATAATCTACCATATATTTCCTAATAAACGCCCTCTAATAATTGCTCCCATGTGTTTTGTGCAGTGACAATTGTAAAGTCATACATAAATTGATTGGTAATTTATCGTAATATTAAATACACAGTGTGATTTGATACTAGGCTTCAGCCAAAACTCATTCAAAAACTGTACAACCGCCCCCTTCCTCTGCCTTACCCCCAGAGAAAACACAGTCAAAAGAGTTGAACTTGCTATGCACACAAGTACTGACTGAAAAATTTAATCTTAAATAAATGGCCCCCTTTTGGAAAATAATGCCCCCTGGGCGTTTATTTGGGAAAAAATGGTATTTCAAATTTTCTGAATTCTGATAAATAATTTTTCCTTTGCATTGGTCTATGAATTTTTATTTGTATATGATCTTAATGATTGAAGCTCTTAAAAGGATCTCAAAGCACTTTCAAAGAAAATTTTAAAGAAATATATTATGTGTGCCAGCACATACAGTAGGACAAATTATGTCATCATCAGTATGATTTCAACAGAAAATGAGACGAAATGGCAACTACAGTACTTTAAAACTTGGATAACTTGAGAATGGAACAAGATTTTATAATGAGGTTTTTGGTAGTTGGTTTATTATTTTAATTCTCTTTCATATATCAAGCTAGAATATTTGACTTTGTCGTTTAAATATACAGAAGTTTCACAATGTTATATCAAAACTCCCTGGTTATACAGTATACAGTACGTACAGTAACTTTCTATATTGTTGTTATGCAAGGCTTTGAGGCAAGGAAAGGTTTGAATGATTAAAATCATCAAGATTTTGGACAGAATATCGTTTCATGTATTGTGCAAGTATACTGCAGGTTCTAATATGATATGACTATGCATGAAAAGTGAAGTTACTATGTTTTTTGTTAAAAGGGTTTGTTTTCTCTTGTAGTATTTCTTGAAAAGCTTAGAAATTGAATTATGATATTCTGAGCAGTGTGTGTGTGTGTGTTTGTGTGTGTATGTGTGTAACAGACCATGTTTTAGGTACAATCTTTCATACAATCATATGTTTCATACTCTGGTAGGGTTAAGACACACTGCCATTCCTATTGAGGAAGTTGTACTTGTTACTTGAAGTACTTCTTAAAAGATTACATAATAAAAAGCAAAACATAAGAAAAGCTCATCGCCCATTTTACTTTGCCCTTGGATTATAAATAAAAATGGCCTAAAAGGTGATCAAAATTTCTACTGTCATTTGGTTTTGATAAAACAATTGAAAAGAAATTTTACTGATTGGTTTTGTACTTACTGTAAGTGATGAGTGTTTAGATTTGGATGGGGGAAGAAGCGGTAATAAGGGGGTGGGGTGGCACCCCTTTATGGTACATTATTTCTCTACCCCCTTCCTATAATAATCATGTGTTTTCCTCTAAATCATTTTGTGGTATTTTATTGTTTCTATCTTCATTTTGTATAGCTATGTTCCTTGGAATTTGCACGAACCAGTAAGAGGGAAATTTCACTTCAAGGACATATTGGACGTAGTGTGAGTATTCAGTTTTGTTGTATTTATTATCAGCAGCTTACACCAGCAAAATGTTTAATTCTTTACACACCTGTAGCATTTTTGCATCTCTTTGATATCTACAGCCAACTGTGGTGCTGTATTCAGTTTATGCTTGTAGACAAAAATGCTCTGCAGTATTAGTTCCTTTCAGACAGGGTCAAGCTGAGGTCAATAATAGATACATGAAAGGTCAACGGGCCAGTGTTAATTTCTGCTGGGAAGATTTGAAACTACAGTACAAAATTTAACAAAAATGTATGTTCTCTGCATTTTGGAATTGTTCATAGTTTATTTGGTCTCAGGGGTTATAAAACCTTGATGGGGTTTTATAGGGAACATCTATTAGAACAAATTGAAGTAGTGTACAAATTGAAGTAGTGTACAAATTGATGTACATTGGTGCCAATGAAGATTAAATTGTTATTATTGTGTAAAGTGGAAAAGATTAAAATACTGAAAATACTAGACACAAGGGAAAAGGTCAAAGATTTTAACAAACATAAGTGACACCTACCCACTGCACTTTAAAATTATGCAAAACAGACTTTTGCAGGAAAATGAATTTTAAGCAACTGATCACAAAATAAGATTCTGTCAATATGATCGTGTTTCTGAATTTAGGGCGGGAGCAAAAGGAAGCTTTAAAAAAATCTCATTAAAAAGAAGAAGATTTTAAAGCATTTTCTGCATCATATTATTATTTTATTTTATTTGTTCTCAAATGGAAGAAACATAGTCATCAATACCTCCTGCATAATAGCCTGACATGCATGTAGTCCCTAGGAGAATTAAACCCTGCCCAAGTCAGGGGTAAAAAAAAAAAAAAACTTTCTGTGACCAAGGAAAGTCTTGAGAATTCTGTGAGGGTATATACCATATTGATTTCTTTTCTAGTTTCTTTCCTTCTTTCACACCTTTTTTCCCCCTATCTTTAAAAAAAAATTCATTTTTCCTTCTTTCTTTCTCCCCTTTTCCTTCCGTTCTTCCGTCATTTCTTTCTTTTTCTTTGTGGAAATCTGAAAAAAATTCTGGGACCATTGGTTGTGTGGTGCGCTGTATTTTCTGACCCTGGCCCAAATCCTGACTTAATATCATTGGTACTGTACCAGTTGTTATCCATATCTAGCTGACAGTATATAGTTGTTCAGCACAGTTAAATGTATCATTACAACATTTGTCATTATTAAGCTCTGTCGCTGAGTGATTGTATTGCATTTTACATGATTTAATTTCTTTTCAGAAAATTCATTAAAACAGCCCAGAAGGTTGGACTGTATGTAATCTTTAGACCTGGTCCTTACATTTGTTCAGAATGGGAGTTTGGAGGTCTTCCCGGGTAAGTGTTTCCCTTTGAAAACTGCTCCTATCAGAGAATTTGTTTTGTCAAAATCAAGTGTACATGGAGAGAGAGAGAGAGAGAGAGAGAGAGTTGAACACACAATTACAATGATGGGGTCGTCGCCTGCGTATTCGGTTATGATAGTACAAACGCTATCATGAAACGCTTAATATGACCGACAAAACACAGGTGCGTCGGACAGACATAACATCGACAACCAAGTCAATGTCCACGGCCTTTGATAACCAGTTGTGGTGCACTGGCAAACCCGGGCCTCGTGGTCTGTAGACAGGTATGATAACATGGTAGATAGTGTACATGGAAGGTGGATCTTATTTTTATCCCAATCTGCATGTGAATGTATTTGTCTGTCTGTGAGTTTCGTTTACCTGTGTGTGTGTCTTTCTGTCCAGAGCTAGTGACCCAAAAATTAGCCACTGTACATTGAAATATGTTTATGGATGGGAATTTTCTACCAAGGGGGAAGGGGGAACAAAGTCACAAATCAAATTTGCCTACCAAAAGTGAGGGGATGCAAGTCACAAACTCTACATAATGTGACCTCTACATAGTTATTGTATATGTCTTGATGAAGACGGACAAACCTTTGTTTACTATGTAAACGTTTGATAGACCATACAATGCTGTATGTATGTACTGTATGAAACCTTTCAACTACATGTACTTGGCAATGATGGACTGGTTGCCCAGAAAGTCAAAATGGTGGAAATATTCAACATACAAGCACAGCTCCTATGTTGACTGAGGTTAAAGGAGACACAGACCCACAGATGTTCCATAGCTATTATGATGCAAACATATATTCTAAACACTATACCCACCTTGGGATACTTACAAAGTGTTCCATAATATTTCATTTTAATTACTAAAATTATTGATTACTTGATATATGAATCTATGAGGGCGGCCATCTTATACACCCGCCCTCAATGGAAGTGACTTTAAATGACGTCATAATATCATGCAGTTCCGTTCCTGCATGTGTACACACATCTAGGCCTATGCATCTTTATCCGTACCACAGTGCATTTGTGCATGAGTTGATTTGTGACAGTTGAAAAATATTTAAGAAAGTTTAAGAAATTATGTCAGAATGTGAAGTATTTGGCTGTACAAATTGTTTTTTTTAGAACTTTTTCTTTAGTCAGTAGTTATTATCCCGTTGGTAACATTAAGCCTAAACTGATGAAAACTAAATACGATAAGCCCATGGTAAAAAACTTGTTTAACATATAGGCCTACTGGCCCTACTAGTAGTCTACTGTACTATGAGAAAGTTTCAACAAGCTGGTTTCCAAAATAGATGCAAGAAAATAATTATATTATCCTCACAGAAAGCAGACTATAATCTTTAATATAAAGCAAATCATCTTTCAAATCAAAATTAAATTGGCTTCTAAAGCACGTGACAACAGCAAAATCATTTGCACTTTAAATCATAATCGTTATTGTTTAGTGTTGTCTTCTCGTGAAATATTTCATTGCAACAAAAACCTGAACTGATTCTAAAATGTCACATCCAGACCTGAAAACCGGCAGTTTAGAAATTAATCAAACAATATGGCGACCTCCTTAGGGCCTCAAACTTGGAATAAAATCTGGAAAGTGATTGATTTTTGAGGGAAACTGTATTGATTTTTGAAATTTTAATACATTTTTACCAAATTATTCTGTGGGTTTGTGTCTCCTTCAACAGGAAGCATTTAGCTTGCAGCTGGTTTGCTTAAAGGCATTATTATTTGCAGTGCTTGAAACCAATCAATCACATCATGGCCATTTTGCATCAGTTGTAATGTAGACTTGAGTACGGAGCCTGTAGGTCATTTTGAATATTGCATTAAAAGAACTAGCATACTTAAAAGTGATGATAATTTTGGCATGGGTATAGCTAGTGAGTTGACCTGGTCATTCATACATTTTGCTAAAAGGTCCAGATTTTGTAAAATAACCTGTTATTTTTACTCTGAACTGTTAAATTTAGCCTCTAAACAGTTTAAAGATGGCTATTATGACATAATTTTGAAAAAGATTACACCGTCAGCAATTTTTTCCGTTTTACCTCCCACCCTGTTATTTTCGCTCTGAACAGTTCAATTTAGCCTCCGAACAGCTTAAAGACAGCTATTTTGACATAATTTTGTTTTTTTGTTCCCCCTTCCTCCTCCTCCTCCCTCCAAACCAAAAGGCTGGCTACACTCTTGCTTATGAGCAAAATATTCCTCTGCCTCTGAAGTTTAAAGAAAAGCACATTACATTTTTTAGGTGGTCGTACTGACTGCTTGGGATTGTGGAAGAGCATGCACTTTTCAGCTAAGAGATCTGGGCTCAATCATGGGTTGGGTCATAAAGGTTTTTACAGAGGAGACCTTGTTGCTTCTTGCCATGTGTTTGGCAGTTAAGGTACAGAACAGTATTAATGAGAATTTTAAGCGGAAAAAGGCAAACAAAACTAATGACCAACGTTATCAAATAAGAATGATGTGTTGATGCAAATGTTTTGTGTTTGTGTTATGAGAATTCTTTACTAATAGACCTATTCAAACTGAACAGGCAATTTCCAGAAAACTTTTCAATTAAAATAAATAATATTACAAGGTCCAAATTTATATTTTTATAATGGACCATTTGTATACTGGGGATTTTTTTTGACCAATTAAATACTGGAGGCCATCTGCACAATTCATGCACGGTATGGGACCAAACCTATGAAACAAATGCTTTTTCGCTCATCGTACATGCATTATACATAAAAGTAATATGTGTGCCTATTGTTGCTTTGAACTATTCCTCCATTAACTGCAGCTGATTGGTTATGAAACAAAGCAAAAATTCCCCAACAGTTGGTTGGTGTGAAGTACTGAAGTTATCATTTTCGGCTAAAATTGGTTTGAAAAGGTCTAGAGATAAAAGGTCTTAGTATTGGTATCATTTCTAGTTACTTTCTTTTCTTGATGTACTAATATGATAGTTTTTGATTGGTTTATGTTTAGATGGTTACTCCATGACGATGAGATGAAGATTCGTAGCACGTACCCTCTCTACATAGATGCAGTGAACAAATACTTTAATCAGCTCCTTCCAATGGTGGTGGATTTACAGGTAATGTGTGATTCAATCAAGAATGTGCTGTAAATCTTACATTAAAGATTTTACATTGCCAAATCCTGAAAATTTGGCAATGTAAGGTCTCTCCTTGGTTTATTTTGTGCGTAACATTTTGTGTGAGGTGAAAATAAATCTGAAATGCCTGTGTTGATTACTTTATGTGTTGACTCCACCAGGGTGGGCAGGGGGGGGGGGATGCTAGGGGGTCCATTATTCTCTATCTCTCCTCAGCACTAATTGGGTATGAAGATACATACTTGTGTACTTAAGGAGAGATGTTTAAGTGTAAAGCTTTATCTTATCTCTGTAGAAATGACAAGTGTTGTAAGTCTACTATGGAAGGATGGCATCCTTATCTTCACATTTTTAACAATTGTTAATGTATTTTAAAGAAAATGTATTTACCCTCTAAATATTTCAGTTATTTTTCCTCGCACTTTCTTCAGGCGGTATATTATAAGTACCCTTACTAGATTCTGTTTGACTACTTTCCTGACATATACAATGGTTTTTAAAGCCACAAAATCACAGGAAAATATGATAGAATACATAAAGACTTTGAACAATCTGAGGCTGTGACATCACAACTAGTCTGATTTCAGTCGTTTCTACACAAATGATACCAAACTTTAAACTTAAATATCTTCTCAACAGAATGATATTTTAAATGCTTTCTTGACCATTTTGTTTCTTTTGAAGTCCTCTTTCATATAAAATGGAATAACTGGACCCCTGAACTAATTCTTTAAACTGTCACAGCTTAAGTTTTTTTTCTTTCCCATTTGCTGCTGACATCCCTGTACATGCATTGTTGGGCAAATCTACTAAATGGAGAATCAATACTATAATGACTCTATATTCATGTTTGATTTGTAGATATTTATTGATCTTCTGCTTCCAAACATTGTTGCAGCATCTTAACACATGTCAACACAATAAAAAGAGTTTGAGACAATTTGGGTAGTTTACATGACAAAGCAGTTATCTTAATTAGTGAACAGTTGAAGTTTTGTGCTGAGGATCTTGATATGGGTTGTTTTTTTCCTGAAAAATCACCACCTATGCAATTCAGGTCTGTGTGTGATGAGAACACATGACTCCCCTTGATTGACAGGTCCGTCACAACTTAAATCCCTGTAGGGTAACTGATACTTCCACATTTGTATTGACCAATACCTGTATTGTAGAATGAAGGACACATTACCATAATTGTTGCCAAGAATTAACTGAGTTACTTTTCATGTAAAGAACAATGCATAGCCATATTGACTACCTTTCCACATAACCGTCACTGTTTGTTTTATTTCTGCAGTATGCATTTGGAGGTCCGATCATTGCTTTCCAGATAGAAAATGAATATGGTTCCTTTGGAAAGGACAAGGAGTACTTAAGAATTATCAAATCGGTAAGAACGTCCAACTTTTCTGTTCTGAATATTTGATTTGTTTGGCAGGGAGGAAAAACATTTCTGAATGTTGAATTAACCTCAAAGAGCTATCTCCTAGTTCTTAGTATCCCATGTTATGTATAAACAAAACTACTGTATCAAAATTTTGAGACTTTCTGCGAGATTAAAGCATGAAATAGTAAAATTCACAAACATTTGTTTTAAGTTTTCTCGTGTAAAATTAAGATAAAAAGATGTATAAACAATGGATGAATAATAAGACAAGAGACTTAGGAGAACACACAAGAAGCTATTAAGCTAGTGTTTGGTTATGTGCTCACCTTTACAATACTTGGAATAACAATAGCAAAACAAAACTAAACTAGAATGAAAGCACTCAATAGAGTGCATACCCCGCCCTCCTGGACAATTCCAACATGCCTAATACTTTTTAGAGTTTATGCCCCAACCCAAAATACATTCTACCTCAGAAATCCTATACCCACAAGTTTCATTCCCAAAGAATCTTTTACTTCAGGATTATTTATAGTACCTTATGATTGATTTCTTCCAAGGCTATATCATTGTTTCAGTTTTATTCAGGCCCAAACATTCATTGTGTGACTTTCTTTCATGCAAGATTCACATCCATCACTTCCCGTTCATGTCACAAACCAATTGTTTGGATTTCTATTCAGGGCATTTTTCAGCACATTCCATTGCAAAGCTTCTACTAAGTCTCCACAGATCTCATCCTAAGACATCCACACCCCTCCCTTTCTGCCTATCCCCTGTTCCAAAATGTCCTAATTTAAATCACTTCTGCCTTTAGCAGCAATAAAACTACACACCAAATTGAAGAGAAAACAAATATGTTTTTGAGATATATTGATGACAAAAAGACAAACAAACAAATGCAGGTAAAAACATAACCTCTGTCCAAATTTGTTGGTGAAGGCAACAATTAAATCACTATACAAAAATTAGAAACAAAATAAATGAAGAAGAAAAATAATTATTAAAAAAAAAATGAAACTTAAATTTGTTCATGGAAGATAGAAACCTATATTTTTTCTATAATAATACATTTTATACGGATTAAAATTCAAGTGAAAAATAGTTCTGATATGACTGCTGTAATTTGTTTGTTTGTTCTCTTTCCTTTATTTGATTCTTGGTTTTGGTTCTTTGTTCGTGTTTATTTCGCACTTCTTTCTATATCTATACATGCTGTTTTGTTTTTACTTATTCTTATTGGGGTATTCCAGGCTGTTTTTATCCAGACTCATAATTTTCTGTATTCTAAAATTGTTTTTGTTCGATTTATTCCAGGCTTTTGAAAAACATGGAATTCAAGAACTGCTCTTCACATCGGATAACAGCAAGCAAGCGTTGCAAAATGGTGGCCTTGTTGAAGATGGAGGTAGGATATTCGTAAAAGCAGAAATATAACTTTAATTCAGATAGGTTGACATTCTCCTTTTGTCAGTTTCTCATTTAGAATAACTTAACCATATTTGAGAAACAGCACCTCGCATTTCAAAATGTTGTGATGCCTTTTTGTAGGTTGTAGACAGTGAAAATAGTTTATTTTTTAATTGGATATTACAACTAACTCTTGGCATCTTTGTTTTTTTTCTGTATTTTTTTTTATTGTGGTGGTGTTTAAGCTTTTTATGGGGTGACTAACCCTTTTTATCTTGTTATGTTATGTTATATTAAAAAAAGCAATCAGTTTGGGTAAAAGAGTTTTAGAATTCTTAAAACACAGCATACTTATTTTACCCGGGGCGCTTACAAGACTAGAATTGCATCATTTTTTAGGCCCAAAGTTTCTTCCTACTAAGCACCTATACATTGGATCATGTATAGATTCTATTCAAATTGAATTGTGTGAACTGGTTCTAGCTCCACAATAATCACTACAAAAATATCGTCATCGTCAGACGCAAAATAAGCAAGCAATGTAACAAAACTTATTTGAAGACTTCAAATTAATCAAATAAATCATGTTATCTGTCACAAAGTGTTGGGTGGGCGCTTATTAGACAGAGGTGGAAAATTATTAAAAAGTTAACCCCCAATCACTTATACAACTTGGAGAGTAAAGTAGAGTATCACAGTATATTAGATTTCTACTCACTACAATTCGTTTTTGCTCGCCAATGGCGAGCTGGCGAGTTGTTCTTGGGGTGTTCATACGTTGAATACGGTATTCTGTTTTCAAGTTAATCTATGTGGGTGAAAGTTTGATGCTTTTGTGATGAATGCAAGGTTTGTACAACAGTTATTAAGTTTGCAATAATAGACTTGCTATAGTCCCATACAACCTCAGAGTGGACCTGCTGGTTGCGTAATGCCTTCCACCTGGTACTGAAGAGTCTTGGCAATACTGGAAGTGCCTCAACTAGCATCGCTCATGGGTTGCGGTCTAAGGTCACAATGAATAAAATGGGGCTATGACATAGTATCAACCCTCTGTGACTGTGGTTCTGAGCTCCAGACGATGCAACATGTATTGCAATGCCCACTGCTGTAGGATCCATGTTCAACAGCAGACCTTTGCCATGAACAATGCCAAAGTCTGGAACTGTGTTGAATCATTGGATTGAAGTGTTTTAAGTGTATGGACATGACAGAAGATGAAGATTAAGTTTGCACATGCAGTTTAAGCATATTTGTGATTATTGCATTAACAACTTTGAGGAGAGGATGTATTAGTTCAAACCAAGTTTAGCTGAATGTGATTTCTATAGTTCTTTGACCAATCAAATGCTGGGGGAGTTTTGGCAACCAATCTAGGCAGCAATACGCGTGTGTATTACCTTCATGTATAACACACATATGATACATGCACTTGAAAACATTTTTACATACGCTTGGTCCCATACCGTGCATAAATTGTGCAGACGGCCAAGATTCCCCAGTATTTGATTGGTCAATAAGATTCCCCCAGTATATGATTGGTCCATTATGGACACGTGAATCTCAGCCATGTGACATTATTCAAATTAGTATTTCTGGAAATTGCTGATTCAGATTTGAAAAGTCTAAAGCAGAGAATGCGTTATAAAATTTTGTCTGGAGTATTTGGTTACGATAAGCCCTTGAATTTTGGCGTATTGTAAAATTGCCATCATATGTACAGGACAATGCATTATGTACAGGGCACTGCGTAATGTACAGGGCACTGCCCGATAGCGAAGCTTGCAACATTTGCCGCTCATCAGGCTTGTTTATACATACAACACAATACAAGAGGAAAGTAGAATCCTAGCTAATGAATGATATTGTTGACAATTGACAGCCTGCATTCAAAACAACATCAAAACTTTCACGTATAGTGTACATGTATATACTGACTATATGTATACTAGCCTATATGTGTTTATATACAGTACTTGTATGGGCATGTTAAATCATTCGGCAGTTAGTCTCGTAGTTGTGTCATTTTTCTTTTATTTTGAGTAATTCAAAATCATTTTTGTGTGAAATAAAACTTTCAATCGCATAGAGAGGTAAGATTTTCATGATTTTCATGTAAGTTAATGAAAAACACTGGCGTAAAATTTCACATGTTATATCTTAATTTTACAACGCAGGTACTGTACAACATATGTCATAAGAAATTTCAGTCATAGCGTAATATATGACAAATTTGTCTTTAACCAATCCCTGGTCTAAAGTCACTCCTTTCTGTTTCTTTGCCAGTTTTGTTGACAGCTAACTTTCAGGCCAATGTGGACAGGCACATCAAGGGACTAATAGAATTACAAGTAAGGATTTCCTTTACCCTTCTGTCTCAAAAATTGTTTGTTTTGGTAATACCACCTTTTTTTTCTAAATTTGGAATCTATTTTGGAATCTATTTCAAGGAATATTCTTGTGATTTTTATGTTCATTTATATGAAAGAGGCCTATAAAAGAAATCAATTGGTGAAAAAAACCATGTTGATATCTAATTCTATTAGGGAGTTATTCAGTTTCAAAGATTTCACTACTGTGTTGAGAAGTGACGAGTTTATTAGACAGTATGATGTCATACATGCAGATCCATAGCAACTATTGTATGAATTTTTATATTGAAATTCTGAGCAGATGGGTAGAGCATGTTCTTGTAAAGTACATGTTACACCACATTTCAATTATTATACAACAAGTGTTTCCAATGATTTAGAAATAGGTTATTAATTTTCATAGATATACATAACACTTTTTGCAGATCTGCAAGTATGACATCACACTGTACACTGCAAGTTCACTCATGCAAAAGTTTCTTTAAGCCTACCTGCACCCGACACCTGAGTTAGTCCTGAAAACTCAGGTTTGACAATTACTCACCCAACTTCCTGTTCAGTGTATTGTGTTTCCACTCCAAACAATGATTGTTTATTTGCTATTCCCATGCACACCACAGCCAAGTAGCTCAAGGTTATTTGTGTGTATAAGATTACAGAAAGCCAGTGCTAAGTAATCAGGGCACTTTTGTGATTGAAATCATTTATCTGTCTTAGTGGGAGAAATTTGTTTGCAAATTGGTATAAAAATACCTGTGTATCATATGTCTGAGGTGATGTGTGCATTAACTGTGAATGATTGAAGGTCTATTTCTCCTAAGGAAAGATATTGCTTCTTGCTCTCCAATACACTGGTGAAATGTAATAACTCCTAAATGAAATAATGATATCAACATGGTTTTACACCAAATTGTTTCTTGAATAGTCTTCTATCATATATATGAAAAAGAAAGTTCATATTCTTTTGAATCTGACATTGGCAGGGAGAGTGTAGCAAAGTTTGACAACAGCAACATGATAAGATTTTTGCCATCAGTGATGGGATGCTATTATTGACAAGAATTGTGGCTGTACTATAACATGAATTTTATATCTATTTCTTTTGATACTGCCATGTAGCTTCTATAAACTATTCATCTTATTTTTTACAGGGAAGGATAAGCCTCAGATGGTCATGGAGTTTTGGACTGGTTGGTTTGACCACTGGGGTGAAAAGCATCACATATTCTCTGCAAAAGGTGAGAGATTGTTATGTCATTCTAAATACTAAAAGTTTCTGTCAGACTCAGAACTATCTGTGGAGAATTGCTGTTCTTCCGATTTCCCCAAGGTTTGCAAAGAAGAAGTGTTGATCTGTGGGTCGTGCTATATATATAACATGTTTCTTTTGTGAATAAAAAGACACATAGCCTTTTCAGGAATTGAGGTTGTGATGTTATTTCAATCATTTCTTCCACAAATCGAATACTTAAATACCTCCGTATTATAGTGCTGTGAACGATTAGCAATTTGACCAAATGTCTTATTGCCAAAATTTACTTCAAGTTATATCTTACCTTCCATGCTATAAATATGCAATCTGGTCCAATGACCTTATTCTAACCGAACTTTAAAATGTAGTTACCAACCCATCCCTCACTTCTTTTTAGTACCTTGTTGTCACAACATTGCTGAAATTGGTCACAAAATTTCTTCGAATTTTCACTTTTTTCTATCACTTGTCTTCCTTGCAGCTCCTACCATAAAGGGTTTTGGTTCTGTTGCGATAGCATCAGGAACCTATGCGGTCATGATAGCATGTGTGTGTATGTGTCTGTGTGTATGTATGTATGTTTGTGATGGGCATCTCGTAAACTTGATGTCATATGTCGTAGCCCAGAGTCCGTAGAAGTGCCTTATTGTTTTTGATGGTGATGACATGCATATTTAGGAGTAGGTGGGGCTTCATGTTAAAATATTGAAATGTCATAATTTAAAAATCCTACGTCTGTTTTGTTTCATATTTGGTGTACTTATGCTGTTTGCTGGTGTGTATATAGTCATTATATAAAAACGTTGAATTTCATTAATATGCATAGTGGGTGGGGCTTAATATGATTTTGCTGAAAAAAGTTTGTAAACATGGTATCTTAAGAATGGTAAACTGGATTCATGTCATATTTGGTAACAGATAGCCCATGGTATGTAGATGTGCCTTATTGATGTTGGTGGTGATGTCATGCATATTATTGAGTGAGGCGGGGCTTAATGTAAAAATCTTAAAATGTTCATTTTAACAACTGCATCTCTGTTTTGTTTCATATTTGGTGTAATTATGATGTTAGCGGGTGTGTTCATCTTCATGATGTAAAACACGTTGACATTTATTAATATGTGTAGTAGGGCGAGGGGGGCCACGACAGCAAGGTGTAAATGTCCCCGAGAGGCTAGATCATTCCAGAGGTAGGAAGAAAAGAAAATAGGAGGAGTCTGAGAGAAGTATGGGGGCTAATAACCAGGAAGCTGGGATCGAAAGAGGAAGTGCAGGGGTGTTTTGTTTACAAAATCATATTAAGCCCCCCCTGCCATTAAGCCCTCATCAAACAAACAAGTAAACAAAAAGCTTGGAAACACGATATCTCAAAAACTATGAACTGGATTCACGTCATGTGTGGTACACAGGTAGCTCGTGATCTGCAGATGTGCCCTAATGTTTGTGGTGATTTTATGCATATTATTAAGTGAACGGGATTAAAGTGAAAGTTATAAATGAGCATCTGTATGTCCGTTTTGTGTCATATTGGGCATGATATGTTTGTTGGTTATTGTGTACATGTTATCAACAGATGTCATTAATATGCATGGTGGGCATGGCTTAGTTTGAAATTGTTAAATGATGTAAACATCATACTGTATCTCATTAACTATATATCAGATTTATACTATATCAGGTACACAGATGAGTCATGGTCTGTACATATGTTCGAATGTTGTGGTAGGGATGTCCTGAATAATAATGACTAGGCGGGGCTTACTGAAAATGTTTTGAAATAGGATAGATGAGCAACCGTTTTTGCATCATCCATGCTATGATAATGTTGTTAATTATTGTGCAAATGCTTAATGTTGTTGATTCAACATTTGTATTGATCTACATGGTGGGTGTGATATATGAATAAATATCATGGAGCAAATATTTTAGCATGATATGCAATGACATGACAGTTAATACAAATTTTGCAAATCAATAAACTTATGAAAAACAAAAGCATCAGAACCACAAAACCTTTTGGTTCTGATTATGCTGTTTGGCACTTTCTCCCAGCTTTTCCAATCATCTAAGTAAAATGAGGGTGCTACCGGCCTGGGATATATTCGGTCCGACTCACAGGACTTTTACCATTGAGATTACACTACCTGTTTTGTACACCTGTACAAGACGGGTTGCTGGAACGAGAGAGTCCCACTCTCATGGCGGGTGTTTTTAGTCCTTAGAGCACCCTTTTCCCTTGGGGTAGATGTGTTTTCTCACCCTTGGCCCCCGCCCTACCACGAGGAAAGCCTAGCATTATACTATACACATGTATTACATGTTAGGATATCTTCAGTGCAGGTTCTCCTATGCATTAGGCCAACTTTTTGATTTGCTGTTGGCGCATGCGCAAGAGGTCAACGTCACCACAGGATGGCTGGAGAGTCGGCTGCAACTAGCTCCAAGGAGCTACAGTTTGTACAAGAGAGCCTATATATTATTTTACGTTACCGTACATAGCGTGATTCACATGTCTAGCACTATTTTAAGATCAAGTTATATATATATATACATATATATATGTATATATATATATGTATATATATAGTCTAGCGCCGAATAGGTATATCCAATATCTTCTAGCACCAATTAGGCATTTTCAATATGATTCAGCGCTGAATAGGATTTTCTTAAAGTCAACTACTTACGCCAAGGCTCAACGATACTGAGTCACTGGGGTCATAGGCAGTAGTCAACTTTGTTAACTTATACTGACCAACCACCCTGGGGTACCACGGCTTGACGCTACTGGTCGGTGGGGTCGCAGGTAGAGGTCTGTTGGGTGTAAGTTATAACTTAACTATATTAAGGAGCTGAGTTGCGTCTTAACTACGTAACTTAGAATAAACCACATAATACTAGTGTGCCATGTCTCTACGATACTGAGTCGATAGGGCACAGGTAGTGGTAGGTGACTTCTTATAACACCGCTGTGTGCCACAGTTCCGTGTAGGGACGGTAGGAACACAAGGGGTGGCGTCTAAGAGACTTACAAGTAATTCCACGGCTCGCTGTAGAGTCATAAGATTACTTTCTCGGGTCCATACGGCTCCATGGCACGGGCTCACAGGTCCGTGACATGGCTCCATACCGGTCCATTGCACGGCCTTGTACTGCTCCATATGGCTCCTTATTCAAGCTTTACGGGTCCATATGGTTTCATAGTATCTGAATAGGGTAATGTACAGCGTACGGTAAACCTGGAAGTAGATCCACTAGGTACATGGTGAAGTAGTAAGAAAGCAAACTCCACAGGAAGTATAGCTTCACGAGAGCTATTTTCTTCTTGTAGTTTGTAGCCAATAGCTACATAGTTCCACGGCCTTACCAACTACTATAGAGACGTTTTTCCATTTAACATTACGTTTTTGCTCAACTGTCACTTGTATCATGGACAGGTCCCCCAGTGCCAGTGCTAGAAACACCCAGATGTCCCCCGATGCGTCGCATGTAAGCAGTTTGTTAAGTTACGCTCTGGAGACATCCATAACACGTGTTATGCTCCGTGTACACTCTGTAGTGACTGGGATCAGGCAGCGTAGTTAGAGCATCGATTCTACCGACCAGCACTTCCAAAGAGAGGGCGGAGAAAAGACGGTCGGATAGACTGTCATCATCTTCTCCCTTCCACCACTGCCACCCAAGTCTAAATAGCAGGGACATGAGGCTGTCACCTACACTCAGCAGGGCGCCCAATGATAAGTCCCCTCAGCTGAGTAGACGTACGCTTACATGTACGCCTTTTTCACCAAAGGCTGCGGCAGGGCCCAGCATATCCCAGGCTTCTATCCCGCTGATACTGTCTTCACCTGAGTGAGGCAGGCCCCGGACGAGGGACAGAGAGCGGGTTAGTAAGCATAGAAGGGGGAGTCCTCTTCCTTTTTTTTTTCTTTTCTTCCTCACTGTCCCCTAAGCCCAGGCAGAGGTGGAGAAAAGACATAGGGGAATCCCCCTGTTTCCTTCATGGGCGCCCTCAAGCAGAAGCTTGAGACCTGGGTTTCCCAGGCAGTGGAGCAGAGACTGCCGCCTCCCACTTTCCACCGCCCAGCAGCAGGCGCTGCCTAGGTGAGGCAACCCCCCGACCATGCTATCTTGGAGGAGGATGCCCTCAACATCTACTTCATGGACAACTTGGACCCACCTGCAGGTCCTCCGAACTCTCCCAAGGCACCAGACCATCCCCCAGATTGAGAGAATCCTCCGCCGCCCCTTTTCAAGTCGCACCTAGTGCTGCCTCGCTGGTATGGGGCGAGTTCCTATTCCCACCGCCTTCACCCATTTTCCACCAGTTTCCCATTGATGCTTCCCTGGTGACCCGGGTTCAGCATTGGGCCAGGACCCCCGCCAAGGACTGGACGGCCTACAACAACGAGGTTGAACAGGCCACTCGTATTCAGCCAACAGCCTATCAGGCACTAGTAGGTACTCTCTCTTTCCCGGACGGAGGGGCAACTCCTCTGCCAGTCCTTGAGCAGCACCCCAGTGGTGTCAAGCTCTGCGACCAGGACCAATAAGTTTATTGACCCTGCGCTTCAACGGAGGGAAGATTTTCTCAAAGCTGTTGACCAGGCCATACGACAGGACTATAAGTTTCAAACTCTTGCCGTTTGGGTGACTGAGGGGCTTGACTCGGTTCTGAGCAGACATCTGCTGGCCAACGTCATCCCAACAACCACACCTTTGCTAGCCGGGCTGTCAGATTTGATCGATGTGACAGTCGACCAACTCACCCGAGCTTCTGCAAAGGTGGCCATGTAGAGGCGTGAGAATGTCATCCTTCTCCTTGGCCTTCCTGAAGCCATACAGGCGGACCTTCTGCGGTTGCTGACGGAAGGCCTGGACCTCTTTCGCAGGTTGCTTCCAAAATGTCCTGTTGCGCCACGCTGGCTGACAGGACGATCTTAGGAAGACCAAGAAGCTGTTGGCAAGGATGATCTTAGGAAGACCAAGAAGCTGTTGGCAAAGGCGCAGCCTTTTTCCTCTTCACCAGCACGCCGCCAGGCCCTAGCCTCCGCGAGAGGCTGAGGCACGGCTACCCAGTGGCGGGCTTATGTTGTTGTGCAGCAGCAGCGAAGCCCGACACAGCTTCTTCCACTCGCCAGAAGTTCACTTCATAGTCTGGCAGAGTAAATGTGGCAAAGAGCGGTCAACACTCCTTCCCCTCTGCAAACAGAGTGGGTGCCTCTTCCTCATGAGGACGGGGAAAAGCGCCTTTGACCCACCTTGACAGGTGGTCAGGTTGGGGGGCGTCTGGGGAAATTCGCTGATGTATGGGGAAAGGTGACCGCAAACATGTGGGTGCTGAGAACCATTCGGCAGGGTTACCATCTAGTGTTCACGACCCCCACCCCAGGGAGGGGTCTTTGCGTATTTGCATGTGCTGATGCACGAGGAACACAGGCGGTTCCTAGCATTCCAATTTGGGGGAGTCGGGTACACGTTCAAGGCATTTCCCTTCAGGCTATTTATTGCCCCCAGGGTCTTCACCCGGATAACGAGTGTTCTCCCGTTCTTTCTGCAAAAGCAAGGCATCAGAATCTTTATGTATCTAGACAACTAGCTTATCATTGCAGAAGACACAGTCACTGTTGCAGAACACACAAGCATAGTCATTAGAGTGGCTCAGGACTTATGATGGGTTATCAACTTCGCCAAATTAAATCTAGTTCCTTCTCAGACTCACACTTTTCTGGGAGCATTCCTGGATTTCACACAGGTTTGCATACAACCAACAGAGGAACGGATCCTGTCCTTGAAGGCAGGAGCCGACGTCCTCCTTTCGTAGCCGGCGTCATCGTCGAGAGCGTGGTATTCTTAGGATACCTAGCAAGTCTGGTAGATGTAGTCTCTAATCTGCAGGTTTCACATGCGGGACCTACAACTCCACCTACTGAATCATTTCTTTCCATCCAGGATGGACCTCAGTGTTCCTGTCCCCTGTGCCCATAAGCAGTAGTCCCCACTCTGTCACACTGTCAGTGGTGACAGATGCATCTTTGACGGGGTGGGGAGCACATTTTAGCATGGTCCCAAATCGCGGGATTCTGGACAGGCACTTGGTGCAGAAAGCACATCAATATGTTGGAACTAGAGGCAGTATGCCGGGCTCATGCTCATTTTCTACCACAAATACGGAACAAGACTGTTCTAATATGCACCAACAACACCACGGTAGTGGCTTATATCAACAGACAGGGAGGCACGAGATTCAGGAGACTCCTTGCCAAGTTCCTTCTATCTTAGTGCATGACAAACAAGGTCAGCCTTTAGGTGGTCCACCTACCAGGCAAGAAGAACACGATGGCGGATCTCTTATCTTGCCTTCAGGGAGCTCCCACAGAATGGGCCCTCTTTCCACAGGTGGCCAACGCGATCTGGTTGACTTTCGGTCTCCTGGACGTAGATCTGTTTGCGTCTGTGGACAACCTCAAGCTACCAACTTTTTGCGCTCTGACCCTTAATCTGAGAGTCTGGAGAGTCAACGCATTTAGGATCCAAGTGGACCCACTCCGTGGGCTATGCTTTTCTGCTGTTTGTGATAGTACTGAGATAACTAGACAAGGTGAAGTGCAATCAGTGTCACATGTTGCTTCTGGTAGCTCCCAATTGGCTAAGCCAACTGGTTTCCTCAGCTGCTGAATCTAATCACAGGTTTCCCGTATAAGCTTCCGGTCAGGGATGACTTAGTCTTGATTCCAGGCTCAGACAAATTGCATCACAATCCAAAAGCACTCCATTTGACTGTGTGGCCTCTATCCGCGAATCCTTGGTGTTGCAGGGCCTTTTAGAGAAAGCTGCCCAAGTGGCAGCACAAAGTCTGAGACCCTCCACTGTATTCTGCCAGGCTTGGAATGTTCCGAGATTGGTGCCAGAGTAGATCGGTTTCTCCACATTTGGCATCTCTTGGTGACATAGCAGATTTCTTGTTGTGTCAGTTGAATCTGAACAAATCCATTAATACAGTGAAAGGCTTTTGGACAGCCATAGCAGCTATCCACCGGGGTTTTAGGATGGGTAGACAGTCACTGACACGCGGCTTCTGCAAAGATTAGTTAAAGGAATGTTCTTCGGTTTTGAACCTTGCTCCTCCATGGGACATGCAAGTAATTCTTGAGACACTAGCATGGGCTCCATTTAAACTGCTGGCTGCATAAGAAGTGACGATTAAAACGTTTTTTCTACTCTCCAAGGCCTTTGCCAGATGCACGGGTGCCGTTCACGCGCTTTCTCGTAAAGAGGGCCATATTTGCTTTGAATCTCAGGGGTGGGTCTTGTGCCAGACCCAGCCAAAAATC
The DNA here is from genome assembly GCA_020152595.1 of Chiridota heheva. Taxonomy (NCBI): domain Eukaryota; kingdom Metazoa; phylum Echinodermata; class Holothuroidea; order Apodida; family Chiridotidae; genus Chiridota; species Chiridota heheva. The sequence goes on along the minus strand of JAIGNY010004564.1, from coordinate 2,010,979 downwards.
AGACTTGAGAGTTTCTACCAGAACCGATATTCCTTCCATCGCTCTCTATGTTTTCTGACACATCAGAGGATAGGGCCTGGTGCCCCGTTCGATGTCTCAGGTAGTACATTAAACGTATGCAATCTTTACTGAATGACGTAAAAGCTTTATTCGTATCCTTACAAAATCCGCATCATGCCGTTTCACGTCATACGATTTTCGCGATGGATTGTTCAGGCAATCACATTAATCCGCATTGTTCGTGGAACAATCGGTTAAGGCACATCATGTATGAGGCATAGCTATATCAGTCGGGCCTTTTGGTTAGATTCCCCTCAACAAGATACTTTGCTCTGCTGTATGGAAAACACTATCTGAAGGACATGCCAGATTATCAAGGCGGAGTTGCAAGCAGAGATCGCGTTAACGACAAATTTGTCGTATATTACGCCATGGCTAAAATTTCTTACGACAAAGGTTGTACCTGCGTCGTTAAGATTTAGATATAGCATGTGGAATTTTACGCCAGAGTTTTTCATTTACATAACTAAAATCATGAAGATCTTACCTCTCTGACGCGATTCAAAGTTTTATTTCACACAAAAATGATTTTGAATTACTCATAAATAAAAGAATAATGACACAACTACGAGACTAACGGCCGAATGTTTCAAGATGCCCGTAGTGCTGCCATAAACACATATAGGCTAGTACATAGGCCCTATGCATGATGTACATACACTGTACAGTGTATGTGAAAGTTTTGATGTTGTTTGAAAGCAGGCTGTCAATTGTCAACGATATTATTATCTAGGATTTAACTTTCCTCCTGTATTGTATTGATCGTGTATTTGTGAAGTGATCAGTCTGCAAGTCAAGTTACTATACTGTAAAGAAGTAGGCGTGTTCAAGATCTGAATAGTATATTATTGTTGACAATTGGTAAAAGTTCACTAAAACCTTATGAAAGTTTGGATACGATAAACAAAAGTATTTTCTAGTTTATTTTGGGATTGTTAACCAAAATTTCATGACTTAACAATCAACATTATACAAGGATTGGGTATGAACTTTTTCGTAATATTTTTTATGATAATGATAGTCCGATTTTGTAATGTTTTTGGTATTTCAAGCGCAATTTTTATTTACTTTAGCAAGGCAGGCCTACACAAGTGTGTTGTGTTAACAATTACTTGCATGCTTTGCTAGCACGCAATGCCCTGTACATTACTCAATACCCTGTACATACGACGGCAAATTGACAAAATACGCCAAACTTAAAGGGCTTGTCGTAAGAAAATACGCCAGGCAAAAAATTCTAACGCAACCTTTGGAACTTGCAAGGGCCGTTCTTTTAAGAAGAGGTGAATGTCTTTGTCTTTTATTCATGTTCTCTTGTTTCAGTTATGATTCATCCGTTAATTTATTAATTTCTTGATTGTTTACTAACGAATTCTGGACGTTGTTCAGGCATGTTATAACTCGTTTTATTTTACTAACGAAATTTTGTTGTTGTACCGGCATTTTCTATTTTGTTTAGTTTTACGAATGTATTTTTTCCCTCTGTTTATAACAAAGCCAGTTCTCTGACGAACTTTGTAAGTTTTACCCAGCCATGTTGGCATCTCTGGCAATGACAGGGCTGATGCAGCCGCTAAGCTTGCCCTCAACCTCCCCCTACCCCTTTTCCCAAATCCTTTTCTGACATCAAGCCGCTTATCGCTTCCCTTGTTCGTGACCGCTGGCAAACCTCATGGGACTCCCAAATTGATAACAAAGTCCACGTCATCCAGCCCACCGTTCTGATCAAACCCACCATCAACAACCTCTCTCGTGTCGACAACGTTCATATTACCTGTCTTAGAATAGGTCACACCTACCTCACTCACTCCCACCTCCTTATTGGCTCCCTCCAACCCCTCTGCAACAATTGCCATTGCACCCTCACAGTCCATCACGTTCTCCTTGCTTGCCCCTTGTACAACCTTCCCAGAGCTTCCCTCGCTCCCCACAACTCATTTGTTGAAATCTTCCAGAAAAATTCTCTGGATAAAGTTAACTTCTTCCTTCATCTTGCTATCCTCTAAAACCATATTTAGTCCTCCTCTTTCACCCCCACTGGCTCTAATTTATTTTTTTCACCCATGCACATCTCTCGATCCCAGCTTTCTGACTTTTAGTTCTTATATTTCTCTCATTCTCCCCCTGTTTTCTTTCCTTCTTGCCTCTAGAATGATCTAACCTCTCAGGCACAATTTGACCCTCGTTGTCGTGGTGCCGTCAAGCCCTCATCAAACAAACAAACAAACATAAGGACCAGCTTTTTGTATGGGTTTCAACCTGAACTCACTTTCAATCCTTGGTTGCAATCTGATTGCATATTTATAGCATGGAAGGTAAGATATAACTTGAAGTAAATTTACCCTGCTTACCGTAGCGGGGATATTTGCGAGAGTTATAATTACCTTCCATGCGTCCGGCCCACTCCCCCTCTCATTCAGGCCTCAGTGGAATGTTAAGTGAGGGATGTTAGAGGTATTTTGTTAGGGCTGGGTTGGTAACTACGTTTTTAGTTCGGTTAGAAGTGTGTTAGAATCAGGTCATGTGACCAGATTGCATATTAATAGCATGGAAGGGAAGTATAACTCTTGTAAATATCCCCGCTACGGTAAGCGGGGTAAATTTTTGAGCGTTTAGCTTTAATTGTTATTATTACCAAAACTTTCTATAAGCACAACAAAATTGTCCTAAAAGGATGCTAAGAATTTTTTTTTTTTAAATGGCGCAATTAGTATTGTAAAAGTATGTGACTCCCATGTACAAATAAATGCTGGAATTCTGATCTCAAAATCCAAAAAAATTATTTCTACAGTATTGTAAAGCATTTTCATAGAAAATTTGAATAAAAATTTTGTTTAAAAATGAGAGAACAGTTCCCTTTAATGTCCTTTAGTCCTGATCTCGCACGCCTCCTTTGTTGTTTTTACTGTGCTTACATATATATGCCTTCCTAAAACATTTCGAAACTGTGCATCCAGCCGGAAATCAAATTCCGATTCCTCTGTTATGATAGCCGCTTTCTCCGCGGAGCGTGCTGCAACTCGGCTCTGTTTAAACCTTTTATCTTGTTTTGTAACATTTTTTCATATTTGTACAATTATTTGACACATGAAGTAATATTTACATGCATATTTAGTGAGCACAATAATTAAAACTGTTTTAATAGTGTATTTTGGGGGCAGTTTTACAGCTTGTAAAACAGGATTTTGATCGAGAGAGATTAAAGCCTAATGTTTATATCCACGGTGCATATCACAAACTTTTTAGCAAAATCAAAGCAAGAAATATCCCCATTCATAAGCGATTACGGCTAATTTTTTCTTCTTACATTTGAAATATGTTATTCATTGATGCTATTTTGTGGGCCTTGTTAGTGCATTGTTTGAATGGTGTTGATTTTCAATGACAAGACTGAACAACAAATACGATTAATCACAAATAGCTTTTTTTGTAAACGTTTATTTCACATGGGATCGTTTAGCGATTTATCGCTAAACATTTATTCACAAGCAATACCATATTGGAATAAGACTTATGAATTATCATCAGATAAAATGAATCTTCAGGACTTATCATCCTTTAAAAGTAAATCGTGTTTTTTTTTTCTTTTTAGGTATTTCCAAGTTAATTGAGATGATCCTGGAAAAGGGGGCATCTATAAATTTTTACATGTTCCATGGCGGTACTAACTTTGGATTCATGAATGGTGCAAACTTCCAACAGGCTCAGGGACATCACACTTATTTACCCACCATCACAAGCTATGGTGAGTGTCAAAACTCGGGAAAACTTCTTAGAAGCTTTAAATCAAAAGTTTAAAGAATGAAGAATTGTTGTTAATGTATACAAAAGTTGTTATATATGAAATCTTTATGTAGTTATTTTGTTGTAAATTTCAGTCAGTAAATATTTTCAGGTTATTTTCCCCTGCTAAAGTTTGATTGGAGGCATGGAGATGCTTTTCAAAAAACGTTGGAGAAGTGACCTATAATAAGTTAACATGTGTTTGATGTGTTTTTTTGTTCTGATGTCACAAACTTATGTATAAATTTTGCCTCATTTATTGGTTCGCATGCGAAGCATAATGCGAATCTATGTAATGGTGATTTTGTCCGTCCGGCCGTCCACAGTTTTCTACAGAGATTACCTCAGAAATGTTAAAGTTTTTGAGAATTCCTTAGAAAATGTTAAATGTTTTTTCAGAGTTTTTCAGAAAAAGTTTAAGTTTCTTCAGATATCCTTATGGAAGTTTAGAATTTCTTACAAAATGTTAAAGTTTTTTAGAGACACTTAAGACAGGATTGAAGACTAGTTTCCCTCTTTTTGTAGATTGATCCATAACATTTGATATTTCTTTAGAAGATACTGTAACTGTAAAATGATATAATTTTCCAATTTTCTTTAGAGATCTTCAAGTCTCTCTTGTAGCACTTGAGATTTTAAATCCCTAAAAATCTTTAAAATAATTAGGCACCAACAGTTGTATCAGGCATGATTATTAAACTCTGCCTTTATCATTGTGGTCATTTGCATAAAGTTGCTACAGTACATAAACTGACCAGACTTATTGATTTAGTATGCTTAGTCAGGGAGTGTAACAGGATGTAAATGCATATGGACATAGAGGGGGTGCCATGCGTGACATGGACGGGGGCCATAAGGGACATATGATATGATATATACCATGGGGTATACACCAAGGCTATATTAGGCATAATTATTTGACTGTCTTTTTTTATTTTTTCATTTGCATATAAATTAGTACATGAACTGACACTTTCATACATAGTATGCTCAATCAGGAACTGTTATAGCTAGGATGAAACTTCTTATGGAGCCTATGGGACGTCATGCAGGACATTGAGTGGGATGCCATGTGGGACATGGGTGGGATGCCATGTGGGACATGGGGTGGGATGCCATGTGGAACAGGGTGGAATGCCATACAGAATATATGGTGGAATGCCATGCAAGACATGGTGGAATGCCATGGGATGGAATGTCATATGTGAGACATGGGATGTCATGTGGAACACCCCATTTCAACAAGTCATTTGCATATAAGTTCTTATATGAACTGACACTTTCATACATAGTATTCTCAATCAGGGACTGTGGTAGCTAGGATGAGACTTCTTAAGTAGCTTATGGGATGTCATGTGGGACATGGGGTGGGATGCCATGTGGGACATGTGGTGGGATGCCATGTGGAACAGGGTGGAATGCCATGTCGGACATGGTGGGATGCCACGAGTAACACAGAGTGACATAGGTTGGGATGCCATGTGTGACATAGGGTAGGATGCCATGTGTGACATAGGATAGGAGGCTATGTGGGACATAGGGTAGGAGGCCATGGGGACATGGGATGTGATGCCATGTGGGACATAAAGTAGGTTGTTATTAGGACATTGAGAGGGATGCAATGTGGAACATAAGGTGGGATGCCCTGTGGGACATCAGGTACGAAGCTACTGATGTGGGACACAGGGAGGGATGCCATTTTGGACATAGGGAGGGATGTCATGTGGTACATATGGTTGGATTAATGTGGGACATACATGTAGGATGGGATCCATGTGGGACATAGGGTGGGATGCCATGTGGGTCATAGGGTGGGGTGCCATGTGGGACATGATGGATGCCATGTGAGATATTCTGTATGGTGGAATGCCATGCGGGATATATAGTGGAATGCCATGTGGGACAAGGCTTGGGGTGGGACATGGGGTGGGATGCCATGTGGGAGATATGGTGGAATGCCATGTGGGACAAGGGATGGGATGGGATGTCATGTGGGACATGCAGACCTGCCAACTAGTACGATTTTGCCATATTAAATACGGGAAAATGTTGACAATACGATTGTACGTTTTTTGGCACCAGAATACGATTTATTTATTTTTATTTTTATTATTATTATAATTAATTTTGTTTTATTTTTTTATTTTTTATTTTTTTATATATTTTTTTTACTTATACTTTTTACGCTCGGTCGGCGTTTATGTCCTCTTGAAGGATTTTTGCCGACTTAACCGATTCAGATTCATTTGCGGCTGCCGCCAAAAAGTGTAGACTACAAATTAATTATGCATAAGGCAACCTACCTTAAGCTAGGGCATCCGTGATTGGTGCATGGGATGTAAACAACAATTTTTTGCCCGAGTGTAGCCAATCAGAACGTTGCATACGAGAGATGAATGATTGTCACGGTGCCTATACACAAACGAAACATGTGGTCCGGTAACTAATGTTACATGTGTAAATTGTAATACACGCAGTTTTAACAGTGTTTCAAGCATGTTGTAATTTGTATTAAGCGGTAACTTTGTTAGTGATATTAATGTTTAAATATGGCTTTGATAATGGTAATTTTTTTTAGCCACAGTAAACCTTTGTTTTGTACATTTTGTTTGAAGAGTACAGTTTTTTTTATCAAAAATACAACTTTTGTAGTTCCAGAATACAGTTTGGTGATCCTAAAGGTTGGCAGGTCTGGACATGGGTGGGATGCCATGTGGGACATGGGATGCCATGTGGGACTAATTGTGAGATGCCATTTTTATAATTAGCCGGGTTATATGATATGGGTGTCAATTTGCATGGGCATGTGAACCATGATGGTATTTACCGTTTTAGTTTTAATAAGGTCTTAAAATGCAAAATTCTGTAAAATGGTCAATGTTGAATCAATTTTGATGAAACTTTTGGCTATTTTCATGGTTTATAGCATACTTTACAATTTTTCTCAGAGTTGTTGGTACCTGTCCCATAGATCTTTAAGATTCCTTTGATATTATTTGATAGATTATGATGCTCCTATTGCTGAAGATGGGAGTCTGACAGACAAGTACCACATCATCAAGACACTGCTGCAGAAATACGCTCCAGAACAGACAAGTAGGATTATTTTTTGTTTGATCATCGTGAAGGGAATCATGTATATCTGCATTTTGTACAAAAGAAGCTTGGGGTGGGGAGGGGGAGGTGCATGTCGCTGATGCAAGTATCATCAAATATACTAAGGTTGGAACAATTTTTGATATCCACAATCTTGGACAAGACTTGTTGGGACACCCCGTTCAGTGTTGGTGAAATGGGTGAAAAATGTTGATAATTGCTTTCCATGTCTCTGTATTTCCTAATGAAATATTTTCACAACATTAAAATGGGAGGGTGGGTAAAGAGGGGGAGGAGGGGGGGGGGAAGCGTAGTTACCTGAAAATAGCTGTGCATAAAAATTTAAATTTTTTAGATAACATGCAAACTTTCTGATAAGTGTCCCAACAGTTTTGTCCAAGATTGTCTAAGAAATGTCATTGAGTAGAAATATCGTAAATGCCAATGTAGGGAAGTCATGGTATTTGTCAAAAAACAGCCATCAAATTGTTTCGAGAATTCAGAGCAATACAATCAAAAATATTAACTTCTTTTGAACTGAGCTATCTTAAGTACATAGGAAATATGTGCTATTTTCTTCATTTCGGCCCAAAAAAGAAGGAAAATAACGCTTGTATTTGCCACCCATTTTTTCAGAATGTCTGAGTGCTATATTCATTACCCATTTTGGATTACAAGTGAAGTAATGACAGTTAGGGGGTTGGGAATGTGGGGAGGTTGGGGGTGCGAAGGAGAGAAGTGGATGAGATGGAGACAGAATGATGAAGGCAGTTAGGTGGAGAGTATTTCAATTTTTTATCAATTTCCAGCATGTAAACAAAAAGTAGTTTTGACATGCTCATATTGCTTTTCTTATAGTGTTATGGAAAATACTGTGCATGAATAGGGGGCAGCCAGGGCATTGATAAAAAAGTAAAAGTTCAGTAAAATTTAATGAAATTAAAGTAATACCACCGATTTTGTAAATAGAATAAAAACAGTTAGATTCCATGTTTAAATTAGATCCCTTTTCTTCTCACTATCCTCAATCTCGGACCTTTTTGAAAACAATTCTTCCTCAAACATCATCAACTTCCTCCACAACAACAACCTCTTCCACCACATTTAACTTCCCCATTCCCCCTTTCTACACCTAACCTTACTTACCTCCTTTTTTTTTCTCTTTCTGTTTTTCCCCCTTTTCTCTCTTACAAACCTTTCTTTCTTTGCTATCCTAAATCTTACACCATAATTTGTTAACACCCTCTTCGCACATTTGACTCTGACTGTCGCGGTTTTGTTAAACATTAACAAACCAACCACACCATTTAAATTAGACGTGCGCCACACTTGACCAAATTTAGCTGACCGATTAGAAGAGGGTAAAGCAAATATTTGTGGTAGTGACTTGGAATTGACAAAGTTTTCATACTTTGTTGTCAAACGATTTACCACAGAATATTAAGTATAGTTGTCTTTACTCTATTTTCATGGCAAATCGTTGGGTGGGGCTGGTTCAGTGAACAGCTTTCAGTTGTCAACAAATGACTAAAACTCTTTCATAACAAAGTAAAACTCTATCCACATACATCAAAAAGCCCTTCAAATCTTCAGCAAAAAACGCATGTGTTTGCCACACATTTCTTCAGACAATCTTGGACAAAACTTGTTGGGACACCCCCGTTCCCTCGTTCAATGTTGGTGAAATGAGTGAATAATGTTGATAATTGCTTTCCATGTCTCTATATTTCCTAGTGAAATATTTTGACAACATTGAAATTGTTCAAGGGGAAGAGGGGTAGGGGAGTGAGGGGAGGGACAAGCATGGTTACCTGAAAAATAGCTGTACATTTTTGAATAACATGCAAACTTTCTGGTCCCAACAGTTTTGTCTAGATTGCAGCAGCCAAAATAGCTCCATGAAGAATTGTTATCAATAAATGGTGGGCAAAGATAAAGAAAATAATAAGGTGTGGTTGCTGAGGAAAGGAGAGGGGGGAGAGGGGGGAGAGGGGGTGGTATAAGAACACAGTGCATTGCAAGAAAGGGAGTTTAAACCATGACAAGGTTATAGTCAGAGTTCGTTGTGTCAAAGATTGCTATTACCAGTTTGATGTTTACTTACTTCTACGTAAGGTCATGTTGTTAAGCGAGAGAGGGGGGAAGCACCCACCAATGATGAAATGTGAAGTCAATTTTTGTAATCGTGGGAACATTTGTTGTCCTCTGCCATAGAAGATTGGTAGGTTTTGCCTCTTAACTTGTCCCTCAATGTCCAGGTCATGTCCAAGTCCACATGATGGAGTCTGTTTGGAGTTATTATAATATGACATTTAGATGTAATGAAAATGATATATTTTGTGTCCATCAGAGAACTTGCCACCTCTGCCACCAGAGATAAAGAGAGTAGAGTACCCAGAGGTGCAGATCAACCAGTACATGTCCTTCAATGCATTGCTAGAGGTCAATGGGGTGAGTCATGGTAATCAATCGATGTAGTGCAATTATCAATTGGTGTAGTGTAATGATCAATTATGTAGTGTAATGATCAATTGGGTAAGGTGATGATCAATTGGTGTGGTGTAATGATCAATTGGTTTGGTAAATCAATTGGTTTAGCAATGATCATTTTGGTGTGTAATGATCATTTTTTATGGTAATGATCAATTGGTGTGATGTAATGATCAATTAATGTGGTATGACCAATTGTTGTGGTGATGATCAATTGGTATAGTGATGATCAATTGGCAGGGTAATGATCAATTGGTGTGTTGATGGTCAATTGGTATAATGATGATCAATTGGTGTGGTGATGAGTAATTGGTGTGGAAATGATCAATTAGTATGGAAATGATCAATTGATAATGGGCAATTGATGTGGTAATGATCAATTAGTGTGATGGTGATGAATTGGTAGTAAGAAAGAAGAGTACTTGGAGGTGCATGATCAGTCAGTACATGCCATTCAATGCATTTCTAGAGGTTAGTGGGGTGAACCAATTAATGTAGTGTAATGATCAATTGGTGTAGTGTAATGATCAATAATTATAGTGTATTGATTAATTGGTGTGGTGATGATTAATTGTTATGGTAATGATCAATTGGTGTGGTAATGATCAATTGGTGTGGTGATGATCAATTGGTATAGTGATGATCAGTTGTTGTGGTAATTCTCAATTGGTGTGGTTATAATCAATTGGCAGGGTAATGATCAATTGGTGTAGTATAATAATCAATTGGTGTGGTGTAATGATCAATTGGTGTGGTGTAATGATCAATTGGTGTAGAATGATAAGTTGGTATAGTGATGATCAGTTGGTGTGATGATGATCAATTGGTGTGGTTATGATCAATTGGCAGGGTAATGATCAATTGGCATGGTAATGATTAATTGGTGTGGTATGATCAATTGGTATTGTGATGATCAGTTGGTGTGATAATGATTAATTGGTGTGGTTATGATCAATTGACAGGGTAATGATCAATTGGTGTTTTAATGGTCAATTGGTATAGTGATGATCAATTGGTGTGGTGATGAGCAATTGGTGTGGAAATGATCAATTGGTATGGATTGATCAATTGGTAATGGGCAATTGATGTGGTAAAATGATCAATTGGTGTAGTGATGAGCAATTGGTAGAAAGTAAGAAAGAAGAATACCTGGAGGTGCAGATCAGCAAGTACATGCCCTTCAATGTATTCCTAAAGGTCAGTGGGGTGAACCAATTGATATGGTGCAATGATCATTTGGTGTAGTGTAATGATCAATAGTTGTAATGGATAAGTCAGCAAAATTTAGTAAAAGACTTTAAGTAAAACTTGGTCAAGCTTGCCTTTGTTTAAGATAGTTTGTGCACAAAGCAGAAACTTGGACCATTTTATTCTTTGATTAGAAGTAATTGTGATATATTCCATTGCTCATCTTAGGTGATTGTATGCATGCAGATGGGGAGCAAAGGAAGAGAATTAAAGGAATATCATGCTTTGGCAGCTTTTATTTGAGTAACTTCCTTGAGTGCTCAGTTAAAAGCCATGTTCTTTCCAATTTTGAGCTTTCTATTTTTGGTGAAATGACTTCCTTCCATACATCTTTCAAAAACAAACAGAGAAGATGGCTCATCATAATTTGTCCTTAAAGGAGACATAAAGTCTGGATTTTTCTTCATTTCATAAGATAGAAATGATAATCATAAGTCATCTGAAGAAATTTCACATCATACAAAACAATTTAGCATTTATTTTCTATTTGATTAATTCTGTCAATATAAACATGGAGCAATCATTTTGTTCATATGCCCTCAAATGAGGGTCATACACCCAGTGCAGATTATAATATTAATGTATTCCTTTACAATCTATTTCATATTTTCTAACTTCTGAGAAATGATTTATCTTTTGCATGGGTCTATAATTTTTATTTGTATACATGATATTAGTGGTTTAAGCCATTAGAAATTCATGTCAATGTATTTTGGAAAGAAAATTTCAAAGAGAATTTTAAAGAAATACATTACCTGTGCTAGCACAAAGGGCAAATTATGTCATTTTTGGCATGATTCCAACACAAAATGAGACAAAATGGCAGCGTCCATGTTATAACTTCGAACTTGGATAACTTGAGAATGAAATAAGATTTTGTGATGGGATTTTTAGTTGGTTTATGTTTTAATTCTCTATCATATATCAATAGAATATGTATATTCTAGAATATTTGACCTAATGTCTCCTTTAAAGATAGTTATTGTACCTGGTGTTTTGCCTCATAAGTAATATGTAGAGGTATAATGGGATAAATACAACAAATAATTGTTTTTTTCTTTGTTCTTCACACAGGAACCAATAAGAGCTGATGAATTACTTCCGATGGAGAAACTACCCATGAATGAAAACAGTGGGCAAGGAACTGGTTTCCTTCTGTATAAGACCGTCATCAGAAAGAAACCTACCAGCATTAATTTCACATATCCACCAAGGGACAGAGCACAAGTAAGAGGTTTTCTGATTTTATATAATATGAATAGTTTGTTTCAAATTCTAATGAGCATTTTGGAGTCAATGAAATATGGATAAATCAAACAAGTTTAAAGTTAAATACTTTCAGCCTCATTTAGGTGCTTTTCCCAGTTTTCTTGTTACCGAGTACAAATGAGTACCATATTTGACGTTTTAAGCCCCTGCTCTAATAAGCGCCACCGATCATTTTTTGACCGATAACATAATTTGTTTGATTAATTTGAAGATTGACTTATTTTGCGTCTGAAGCTCACATGTTTTTGTTGGGCTAGTATAGAACCAGTTCACACAATCAGACAATGCAGTTTGAATTGCATACTATACGTGGCCAGGGGTATGGAAGCTTATTAGGAAAAAAAACTTTGGGCCTAAAAAGTGATGCAATATTACTTGACTTCAACTGGACGAAACACCAGTTTTATTGTAGGCTAACTCCCCAGAAAGCTGGCACTCATTTCAGAGCAACTGGAAATTAACTGTCTTGTTCAAGAGCACAACATGATCAATATCAGTTCTTTCTTCCCCATGAGGGAATAGGGCCATTAATTCTCTGTCGCCATGCCGTCCGGTCACTTGCAGCTTCACTTGCTTGTCCCCAGGTGCTGTACCCCATCTTATTTCTTTCTCTCACAGCAATCCTCCGCCAAGTCTCTCGAGGCCTTTTCCCTTCTTCTCCTCCCTCAGGTGCCCGAGTGAGGGCTGTCTTTGTGTGCTCATGCTCTCTCATTCTCAAGACATGTCCAATCAGTTTCCACCTCCCTAGACGGATCTGCTCACTATGCACAATATGGTATAGTAGAAATCAAACCCAGTAAATGTGGAAAACGAGTCAGACCAAGCAAGAAATACATCGCAAATAAAATTGAAACACCTTAAGATTAATACTACTTTGTTCTTTTTACTTAGTTTGAGTCTGATTTTGCCTATATGAAGTTGAATCATTAAATTTGCACTTTGGTTTGACAAAACATGTTTTTTTTTGTAATTTAGGGATTTTAAATTGAAAAATCACCACCATTTTGCAGTAATAGAAATAGTTTGTTATGATTTAATAAAGTTTAATGTGTTCAATTTTGCTAATATCCACAATCATATCCATGGGTCCTCGAAAGGGGTATGCGATAAGAAGACAGATCAAATAGCATAGTTCATCAGTCCAGCAATATGGCCTAAATTCTACCTAGCCTACGTAAACCCCTAAATAAGATTTTAAGATTGTCCATGTAGTTTTTAGCCTGTATGTTGTGGTCCCTCACCACAGGGATTGTCCATGTAGTTTTTAGCCTGTATGTTGTGGTCCCTCACCTCACCTAGTCTCTTTAGGCTTTCTGGCCCATAAGGCTGCAGTGCACTCTCTCCACTGGACTCTGTTATTTGCAACTTGTCTGGACACGTGCTCCATCCCATCACTTTCCTCTCCTTCTCGACTGTCCTTCTCCAGGTCGTTCTAGGCAACCAACTTTCCTTCTCCCCTCTGGTTTCCACGTCATAGTTGTCACACAGTGCTTATTATGTCATGGTACTCTACTACATATTCTGTATCCAGTTTATAGTGTAAAATATCTGATTTTAGGATGTTTTATTTTGTTTTTTGTCAGATCTTCCTCAATGAGCAGCCAGTCGGGGTACTCACCAGAATAGATGATATGAAGGAGAAAAGCCTCACAACCTTGGAGGTAAGATCATGTGTCATCCATCTGGATCTGTGCTGTTGCTATTAAACTATGCATATATTGTATTTTTTTTTTTTTGCCTCATTTCTGGTTAAAATAGAACCTCCTCACAAACTGCTGAAGTATGCATGCTAGGCTTTTTTAACTGTAGACTAGTGCTGTTGATTTGCAATAAGTTCATTAAACGTTTAATCGCCAAAATTTGCGAGCATTTAGCAATTAATCACAACCAAGCTTCACCCTAAGCTCAGTTTAATTTTTTTTTATGTGGAACTGGTACAGTTCACACACATGCACAAACATTCCATGCATTTTCGGACCAAACATACGCCAAGAATCTCACCAAATGCAAATTTAATGTCTTATAATTACTCGTTTGGCTGATAAAACTAGTTCAAAATAAAGATCCTGGGTTTGGATGACATTCAAACCAGCGTAGAAATAAAATATTTGAGAATGTTGCCGATTTCTAGCAGTCTGAAGTTCCATCTGCTGTCACAAATTAATGTGTGTACATCGATGGTACCCCAGTACAGTATTGGCTAAGGCCTGTAAAATGGCACTTCCCTGCTGTAAATCAATTTTTAGTTCTTAATGTGCACCACCAATTTGAATTCAACATGTTGAAATTAGTTCTGGCCATGAACACGCCGTCGAAAGATCTAAACAATCGATAGTCAAGAAAAGGAAGGAACTTGCTTGATTTTAATGTCTTTTCATGCATTTTAAGCATAGAGGGGTTTGTTTTCAGTTTATAGCCCAAATCTTTTATGTGATTTTTTGAGTATTTTATGATCTTTTTCAGTGGTGCTAATTGTTACTGTACACTAGGCCACCCATATAGTATTTTATGATCTTTTCCAGTGGTGCTTATTAAACTCATCAAACAAACTTTCTTCACCATTTTGTTTCTTTTGAAGTCCTCTTTCATATACAGTGTAAGATGACTTGACCACTGAACTAATTTTTTAACACATTGTGTTGTCTTTTACTGAAGTTGGTAGAGAGAGTGAGTATTTTTACATTTTTAAGTTTTTTTTTTTTTTCTACCAGGGTGGTAAGGCAGATGATAATGTGCTGGAGATCCTTGTTGAAAACATGGGAAGAGTCAACTATGGAAAAAATATGGGCATTGAAAGAAAAGGTAGGGTTAACTTTGTATCTTTCTTAGATTTACCATACATGGGATATGGGCATTAAAAGAAAAGGTATTGTTAACTTAGTGTCTTTCTTAGATTTACCATATATGGAATATGGGCATTAAAAGAAAAGGTATTGTTAACTTAGTGTCTTTCTTAGATTTACCATATATGGGATATGGGCATTAAAAGAAAAGGTATTGTCAGCTAAGTGTCTTTCTTAAATTTACCATATATTTGCACCAAGCTAGAAAAACCCTTGAAAATACCTCATGGATGTGAATTTTTAGAAAATCTTATATTTGATTTATTTCTTCCTTTTCTTAGGCATAATTGGAGACGTTATTATCAATAAAGAAAAGCAAGATAAATGGGAGATGTTTCCTCTGGAGTTCAAGAGGTCTTTAATGGAAGCGTAAGTATCAGGTTATGAAAATGTTTGCCCTGTAGTTTCTTAGTTATTCTGATATGTTTTGTCCTTCTTTGCAACATCTGAAGTAAGGAACAAGCAGTGTTGGAATTAATTATCATATTTCCCGCGGTTCTGAATAAAGGTGTCAAAAATCTTCCCACTAAAAAATCATAACAGAAATAATATTAAATGTAGTAAATACATCTTTATATACTCCCCTCTTTCACAATTTACTCTTCACAATTCTTACTGGATATCAAAGTACGCTTCACAGTTCTAACTGGATATCAGAGTACTATTCACACTTCTAACTGGATATATCAAAGTACTCTTCCCAGTTCTAGCTGGATATCAAAATACTCTTCATAGTTCTAACTGGATATCAAAGTACTCTTCACACTTCTAACAGGATATCAAAGTACTGTTCACAGTTCTAATTGAATATTAAAGTACTCTTCACACTTCCAACTGGATATCAAAGTACTCTTCACAGTAACTGGATATCAATGTACTCACAGTTCTAACTGGATATCAAAGTACTCTTCAAAATTCTTAGTGGATATCAAAGTACTCTTCACATTTCTAACTGGATATTAAAGTACTACTCTTCACAATTCTTACTGGATATCAAAGTACTCTTCACAGTTCTAACTGGGTATCAAAGTACTGTTCACAGTTCTATCTGAAAATATCAGAGTACTCTTCACAGTTCTAATTGGATATCAAAGTACCCTTTATAGTTCTTGCCCTCCAGAATACAAGCTAGACGTATCCAGCTATTAAAATAATCCTTTATACCTCTTCACTTCTAAATATTAAAGCATATTAGTTGTAGGGTAGATTTGAATAGTTCTTTAAACTAAAAAATGTGCCATATACATTCTGTATATTATATTATCATTATATCAAAATACTCTTCACAGTTCTAACTGGATATTAAAGTACTCTTCACAACTCTTACTGGATATCAAAGTACTCTTCACAGTTCTAATTGGATATCAAAGTACTCTCCACAGTTCTAACTGGATATCAAAGTACTCTTCACAGTAACTGGATATCAATGTACTCACAGCTCTAACTGGATATCAAAGTACTCTTCAAATTCTTACTGGATATCAAAGTACTCTTCACAGTTCTAATTGGATATCAAAGTACTACTCTTCACAGTTCTAACTGGATATCAAAGTACTCTTCACAGTTCTAAATAAGTATCAAAGTACTCTTCACAGTTCTATCTGGATATCAGAGTACTCTTCACAGTTCTAACTGGATATCAAAGTACTCTTCACAATTCTTGCCCTTTAGAATACAATCTAGACATATCCAACTATTAGGATGATCCTTTATACCTCTTCATCTCTGAATATTAAAGTATCAACTTTTAAGAACAATTTTCTTTTATCAAAAAATAAGCTGAGTTTACTCTTTTCTTGCTTTTGTATTTTTCTAATAATAATGATAATACATTTATATAATGCAAAAATCTATAATGCATTCAAATTTGCTTTGCTATAAGTTTAAAACTAATCAAAGGCAAGATGAAAAAAGGTTATTTTTTAGTTTGACTTAACAAACTTATTCTGTTAACTGAATGAATAGAGGCAGGTAAAAGTTAGTTCATTCAAAAGGGATGGAGTAGCAAAATTAAAGTTCTGGAAACAAAAAAGAATGGGGAAAATCGTTTGAGCATAACGAATATCTATTGCTATAAATTTAATTTACTATGAAGTCTGATGCTTCTGATGCAAATTACAAATTGTTGCTATCTCTTCTCCTGTACAACTGACTACTCCTTCACCACTCTTTCCCATCCAACCAACCTGTACTTTTACTTTACACCTTTTAGTTTACATTCTCTCATTCTCCCCCTGTTTCCTTTCTTTCCTACCTCTAGAATGATCTGACCTCTCAGGCACAATTTGACCCTCGTTGTCGTAGTGCTGTAAGCCCTCATCAAACAAACAAATATTCTCTTAGATTGCACCATTTTTTCTTGTCAATTATAAATTCACCTCTCTGGCACTATAACTCTCATCTTTTTTTTCCAGGGTATCCACTTCAACCAAATGGCACAATATGCCAAGCCACGAGAAGAGGCCCACCCTCTACAGAGCCAAATTTGAAATTAAAGGGACACCTAGCGATACATTTTTGGACATGTCGGTGAGTGTTTATTAAAGTCATGTTTGTAGAAATTATTGTTTTAAGATGAGAAATGTAAAAAGTAAAAAAGATGATTCTATTTGGTAAAGATAAAGGAGTCCCTAAGGATGTCATCTTGTTTGTCATCCATACTTACTAATTTTTTTTTAAATGTATGGATGTTTATGAATGCCAAGGTAGGTTTTGTTTTACTTTCATAACCTCAACCAGAAAGGTTACATAAACCATGGAGGTTACGTTTTTAAGTACATTTTTTTTATATCATGTTTTCACCTACATGCTTCTTTGTTGTCATGTTTTCACCTACATGCTTTGTTGTCACGTTTTCACCTTCATGCTTTGTCACGTTTTCACCTACGTGCTTTGTTGTCACCTTTCTCTCCTACATTATTGTCACGTTTTCACCTACATGCTTTGTTGTTACCTTTTCACCTACATGCTTTGTTGTCACATTTTCACCTACATTATTGTCACGGTTTCACCCACATGATTTGTTGTCACGTTTTCACCTACATGCTTTGTTGTCACGTTTTCACCTACTTGCTTTGTTGTCACGTTCTCACCTACATGCTTTGTTGTAACGTTTGCACCTACATGCTTTATTGCCACGTTTTCACCGACATGCTTTGTTGTCACGTTTTCACCTACATGCTTTGTTGTCACATTTTTACCTACATGCTTTGTTGTCACGTTTTCACCTATATCCTTTGTTGTCACATTTTCACCTACATGCTTTGTTGTCACTTTTTCACCTACATTATTGTTACGTTTTCACCTACATGCTTTGTTGTCACTTTTTCACCTACATAATTGTCACGTTTTCACCTACATGCTTCATTGTCATGTTTTCACCTACATGCTTTGTCCCCTTTTGACCTACATGCTTTGTTATCACCTTTTCACCTACATGCTTTGTTATCACCTGCATTCTTTTTTATCACGTTTTTACCGAATTCTTTTTTATCGCATTTTCATCAAATTCTTTTTATTACATTTTCACCAAATTCTTTTGTCATGGTTTCATCTATATTCTTTGTTATCACGTTTTCACCAACATTGTTTTAATCACGTTTTCACCTATGCTTTTTTATCACCGTTATTCAGGTGAAAATGTGATAAAAAAGAAAGAAGGTGAAAACATTGTTTATTACATATGCAGAACTACATCTTTCAGGGTGCATTTTGAATCCCAAATTAAAATGGTTTTGTATCTGTTTTCAGGAATGGGAGAAAGGTGTAATATTTGTGAATGGTTTCAACTTGGGCAGATACTGGAATAAAGGACCACAACAGCATTACTATTTACCAGGACCTCTTTTGAAATCAGGAGAAAATGAGGTAGATAACTCAACATTTATCACATCCTTTGAACTGATGATTTAAACAATTCCATTGTTACTTACAAGCTGACATAGGGTGTAGTTTTAAAAAATAACATACATTTTGCATTGTGGGTAGTCTGTACAAATTTGTGTTACACTTTGCAACATTTTGAGGCAATTTAGATTCTTTCATATTGTCTTTAAAAAGTACTGGCATCAGCAAAGTATGTGGAATCACTTTTGAAAGACAGAAATTCCTTTTTGTAGAATGACAAAAGGTAGCAAACTTCTGCAACCCTGGCATCCTTTGCCATGATTTATGTTCCCTTGTTGAATTTCATAATATCTTGTGCTTTTATAATTTCATTTTGTATCTTACTCTCAAAAATGTAATGTGAAAATTGTTCTCCAAAGCATATCATTTAAAAATGCTTTCACAAGACAAAGCAACCCAAGATCAACTCACCTGAAGTTGTGGTTGCCCTGGAAGAAAATAAGGCTGCTCTTGGATATGTTAAATACATTTTCTGTTCAAATATAAGTTGCCTACTGGCTTGTTTAAAATTATGATTTTCCTGACAAAGTTTTTGGTTGTCCTGGGCAGCAATGATTTGTCAAACTCTTTTAACTCACAAGTTAAGAGCTTAGAAAATACTCTCATGATTTATATATGAATCATGTTCTCATGTATATAACTTGGTACATGCTCTCACACTTGTAAATTAAAAATCACTCTAATTTTGCAATTTGTTTTTTTTTATGTCACAATTATTATTTTGAAATTTGACACAGTGACCTGAAATATTAGATTTTCTTATTTGTGTTTATTTTATTCCATGATCATTGAAATGAATTTTTTATTAATTTTTTTGTTTCTGTTTTTCACAGATCATCATTTTTGAGTTGCACAACCCAGCAAGCAGTGTCAAATTTTCGGACACTCCAAACTTGGGTCCTATCATACACGTCAACAATGACGATGACGTGGAAGTAGCAGAACAGTATAATTAATCAAATTGGCAGCCATATTTTTTAGGATAGTTTTTAGTTTTTTATACATCGACAACATTGATTGTTTTAAAGTAGTACTACATAATAATGTCTAAATCCAAATAAAAAAAAATCAAAGCTCTGAAGGTGTAGGAATAAACTGTATGAAATATCACTATTTTCATTGAGTTATATTCTTTTATAAATTTTTATACTGTTATGATATAAATGGAACTCTTGATTTACACCTAGCTTGAAAAATGATTCTTCGTTGGTGAAGAGGGGATATAACATCTTTATCGTTTGTCCGTCCGCGCACATCTATTGTCCGTCCGGCCTCATGTGTTGTTCAGCTACTAGGGAACAAAAGATTTTTGCCATAGGAAACGAGTTCTAAGTATTTTTATGAAAAGAAATTTTTACAAAGGCAGAACAAATGTATTTCAGACTTCACTAGCAGCAATTAAAGGATTTGTTCTGGGGTGGAAAAAAAATTGAATAATAGTACTGATGACTGAATGGAATTTATAATGAAGTGTCTTGGAAATGAATAGGGAAAAAAACAATAAGGTTTAACTATATTAGAGTGGAAACATAATAGACTTATGATAAACTCCAAATTAATCTGCAATGAATTTTATTTTGATTTGGTATATAGAACAGCCCTTTGAGCATGTTTCTATTGGAAGTGTCAGTTGTAAGTTCAAGCTGTGGGCTTGAGGGGGGGGGGGCTGTAGTGCAGTGGAGTGAGTGGTGTTATAATGAAGGTTGGAATGACGAGTTTGTTAAGAGTATATTTGTTAAATGAGTGGATGGCAAAAGATGGGTTGGGGTAGTAGGTGAAATGATGGTAGGTGAATGGGGCATGTTTACTTGATAAAAGTGAGGGGATGGGAGTTAGAGGAAAGAATATTTGGTGGAAAATGGTAAAAAGATTGGTAGATGTAGGAATTAGGATAAAGGTGGGTTGGCATGGGGGACAGGATGTGATGAAATGTGGAACACGGTGGAATGGCAATCATGGCATGTGGGACAGGGTGGCATGTGGGACAGGATGTGATGAAATGTGGAACACGGTGGAATGGCAATCATGGCATGTGGGACAGGGTGGCATGTGGGACAGGGTGGCATGTGGGACAGGGTGGCATGTGGGACAGGGTGGCATGTGGGACAGGGTGGCATGTGGGACAGGGTGGCATGTGGGACAGGGTGGCATGTGGGACAGGGTGGCATGTGGGACAGGGTGGCATGTGGGACAGGGTGGCATGTGGGACAGGGTGGCATGTGGGACAGCATGGCATGTAGGACAAGGTGGTAGGACAGGGTGGGACGTGTGGAACAGGGTGGCATGTGGGACAGGGTGGCATGTGGGACAGGGTGGCATGTGGGACAGGGTGGCATGGGGACAGGGTGGCATGTGGGACAGGGGTGGCATGTGGGACAGGGTGGCATGTGGGACAGGGGATGGGATGTGGGACAGGGGATGGGATGTGGGACAGGGGATGGGATGTGGGACAGGGGATGGGATGTGGGACAGGGGATGGGATGTGGGACAGGGGATGGGATGTGGGACAGGGGTGGGATGTGGGACAGGGGATGGGATGGGGACAGGGGATGGGATGGGACAGGGGATGGGATGTGGGACAGGGGATGGGATGTGGGACAGGGGACAGGGGATGGGGATGATGGGACAGGGGGTGGGATGTGGACAGGGGATGTGGGACAGGGGATGGGATGTGGGACAGGGGATGGGATGTGGGACAGGGGATGGGATGTGGGACAGGGGATGGGATGTGGGACAGGGGTTGGTTGTGGGACAGGGGATGGGATGTGACAGGGATGTGGGACAGGGGATGGGATGTGGGACAGGGGATGGGATGGGGACAGGGATGGGATGGGGGACAGGGGATGGGATGGGACAGGGGATGGGATGTGGGACAGGGGATGGGATGTGGGACAGGGGATGGGATGTGGGACAGGGGATGGGATGTGGGACAGGGGATGGGATGTGGGACAGGGGATGGGATGTGGGACAGGGGAGTGGGACAGGGGATGGGATGGGACAGGGGGATGGGATGTGGGACAGGGGATGGGATGTGGGACAGGGGATGGGATGTGGGACAGGGGGATGGGATGTGGGACAAGGTTGTATGGGATATGGTGGAAGGGTATGTGGGACAGGGTGGCATGGGGGACAGGGTGGCAAGGCATATGGTGAGATGTCATCTTGTATGCAGGTGTGATGGCATACAGGTCATGTGGTGGAATGGTATCTGGATTTCATGTATGATTTCCTGTAGGGAGGGATATAGGATGGGACATCATGCAGAACAGAAGGTGGGATGGCAGTTGTGGCAGAGGGTGGAAAGCATGTTATTAGCGGCGAGGGGATTTGTATCATTGCGATGTCTGGTTTTTGTAAGTTTCAAAATCTAATGTGAAATTATTAATTTATTACAAATTTGGTAGTAAAGTGAAACAAGTTATGAAAACATTTCTTGATTTGTTTAATTTTTTTGACTTTTTGATGTGAAATAATTCATTAAAATAACATTTTGTTGAAAGTGTAATAAAAAGTGATTTAATATTGGGCACATTCTCTGGTACGTTACATAAGTGACAAGCTAAAGAATGGCCCAGCGGGTCCCTGAGAGACCCTTGGGGCTCACTGGGAGACCCTAGGGGTTTACTGGGAGCATTCTCTGGTACGTTACGTGTGTGACCAGCCAGAGAATGGCCCATTAGTATTATGTCAGCATTCATGTATTGTGTTGTATTTCAGTGAGATATATTTGGTCTTACTGTATTAGGAGTATAGCAAGAACTGCAACAAAAGAGTGCTTCTCTAGATCATTGAAAATATACATTAGTATTTTGGAAAAGTTTGAGTAACAGAATTAAAGTGGGGAGGAACTAACCAGTTGTGTTAAAGGATTAGTTCAGTGTTAAAATAAGTTCATCTTATATGAAGGACTTCAAAAGAAACAAAATGGTGAAGGTGAAGGAAGCATTCAAAAATCTTATTCTGTTAAAAGATATGTAAGTTTAAAGTTCTGTATCATTTGTGTAGAAATGACTGAAATCAGACTAGTTGTGACATCACACCTACAGATTCCACATAGTCTATATGTATTCTATCACATTTTTGCTGTGATTTTGTGGCTTAAGCAATATTGAATGTCAGAAAAGTAAATAAACAGAATCTAGTAAGGGTAATTATAAATACTCACAGAGTTTTGGGGAAAACGATTCAAAAAGTACAAAAAATAAATCAATTTTTTTTAATTACATTGACAATCATTACAAAAGTGAGGATGACAGCATCAACCTTCTGTTGTAGACTCGCTACGCCAGTCATTTCAACACAAATAAGATACAACTTTATACTTGGATATCTCCTTAACGGAATAATATGTTGGAGTAGTTTCTTCACCATTTTCTTTCTATAGAAGTCCTCTTTTCTATCAGGTAAACTTGCTTGACCACTGAACTAAACTTTTCAAGTTCGGTCTACAATGCATGCAGTGTTTGCACAAAGGATATTTGTTGTTTTATTGGACACTCAAAAGGCAGGAAATGTTAGATTTAGAAATTTCATCAGGGGGTATCTGAACATAGCTAGAGCAATAAAATCAACTTCTAGTCGCTTTTAATTAGATTTTCAACATTTATTTTTCACCAAAAGCAACTCAATAATTGCTATTTGTAATAGGTTAATGTTGACGCGAAATGTTTATATGTGTATTTAATGCACGGGACAAAGGACTTTGGCCTGGGTGGAATGATCCAATTTTAGGAGGATCATTCGTGAATGCAAAGTCCTTTGAACCGTGCATTAAATTGAGTATATAAATATGATGCCAAAACATTAATTTTTTAAATAAAATTTGTGTTAAATTGTTTAATGCATACGAAACAACAAAAAAGAATGAAAAACAAGAAAACTTTATATACATTTTTTCGCTTTAAGAAATTTACCTGTTGTAAAAATGAACTAAACCAAATACTCAAGGTCGTACATTTCGGAGGTTTATTGCAGGGGTTATGACAATGCAAATACTCCATAGAAATGTTATAATAATAGCTGATAATCTTGAAGAATTTTTCAATTGGATTTTGTTGCAAAGTAAAAACAGCATAATGATCTAATATTATAGATAATTTTATGATTTGAATTCATTGCTACTCGGAACAATTATACTTGTTTTCTTACAGCCATTTATATTGGATGTATTGGTATTATAAAGTGGCTGTATACAACAGGTGGTATTCTGAAATGAATGAGTAGCTCATGACTTAAATATACCATATTGCCTGATCAAACGAAATTATCAGAATCATGCCAGGCGGCTATGGTGCACTTGCTGTGCCAAAACGCCAGAAAAAATGGTCATATTTTGAATTTAATAACAAATTAATTTGTCATGTCCATTTCTCTCTCTTATTGGCGAAAACTTGTGAGTTTCTTAAATCTGCCTCATTGATTATGATCTCCTAGCTGTAGACAATGTTAAGACTGCACATGCATGATGATGTATGGGTTTTAAAAGAGACACTATTCGTGCTTCTGACCAATCAGCACTCGAGGAACCGCGATGATTTAATTTGCCATTTGAATTGTTGGAAACAAATATAAAAACTTGAGTTAACATGGTCACTTTTTGCATGTGTAATTTGACACATTACCATTTTTGGGACTGCAACATACCAGACAAGAACTTGCATTGTCATTTACATTGCTGAACATTCAGCCGATAATTTGGTTTATTATTTTGGATCAAATAGTAAGTCTGCCAATCGATGAGCCAGGTTTCAGATCTACTCACACCTCCCCCTCCCCATACCAGCATGATTGCGACCTATTGTTATAATTTTCGTTTGGCATTGTTTTGAAGGCTAAGCTTAAAAAAAATGAGTACAAGTTTGTAAAAAGTAGCCATGTTATCCCAAGTTTTTATATTTGTTTTTACAATTTAGTCACTTGTACATAGAAACATGATTTATACTAATAGGTAAGGTGTCACATACACACAAAAGCACTATTGTTTATAGGTCACGAGCTTAGATTAAAGTAGTTTACTTTTAGTACTTTTTTGAGTGATCATGATTGATCATACGATGATCGTAAGTCAGCTGTTCAGTTCTATCACCACAAACTTTCAGAAATTATCTGTTGGAATAAACTACATTTCTATTCTGTACTTAAATTTCAAATGTAAAAGAGTGGAATGCTATTTTGATAAGGGTGTATAGCTGTTCAGTTCTCTCACCACAATTGTTCAGAAATTATCTGTTGGAATAAATTACATTTCTATTGTTCTTAAATTTTAAATGTAAAAGAGTGGAATGCTATTTTGATAAGGGTGTATGTTATTATGCCATACTCAGAAAATGTGAGTAGTAAGTTGCCCGCATCCATTGAAAATACAAATTGATTTAATGTGCAATGTAGATCAAAGATTATAACTTTTGCAAAATCAAGTATACTCTACACAGTGCTATTATGCATCATAAATTGATACTTGTATTTGTAGAAATAAAATGTCACATAATATTTCTGTTGTTCCAAAGTACTTTTTTCAATTGTAAATATGTAACACTCTTCAAAGAATAGTTCAGTGGTCAAGCATGTTTATCTTATTTAAAAGAGGACTTCAAAAGAAACAACGGCTTTTTCCCCATTTTGTTTCTTTTGAAGTCCTCTTTCACATAAGATGGACATGCTTGACCACTGAAGTAAGTCTGTGGACATGTAGCAATTTCTATATTAAAAGAGTTTTAAAATGTAAAAATAGCAATTACAGTTTACGAGTTACGGCCGATACAAGTTGTATCAATTTGTCTCCTTAACGGAATAAGATTTCGCAATGCTTTTTTCACCATTTTGTTTCTTTTGAAGTCCTCTTTCACATAAGATGGACATGCTTGACTATGAAGTAAGTCTGTGGACATGTAGCAATTTTTATATTAAAAGAGTTTTAAAATGTGAAAATAGCAATCACAGTTTACGAGTTACGGCCGATACAAGTTGGATCAATTTGTAACTTATGCTTAATTTGTGATGTATGACTGGTGATTACTTCAAAATCTTTGGTGGGAAAGTTGTTATTACATAAGAATATATACTATGGTCACCCTTGTATTGTATTCCATATTTGCATATTGATATCTATTCCATATTTGCATATTGATATCTATTCCATATTTGCATATTGATATCTGCATTCAAAATGTAAAATGGTCAATTTTTAACCAATCTTGATGAAATGTTTAGCCACTGTCATAGTTTTAATAAATTTTAAAGCAATTAGCTATATCGCCCCCAGCTACAAGTCTATATACATTAGTGGTTAACACTTGGCAATGCTGGATTTTTGAATGATAATGCTGATTTTGAAATCTTAAATGAAGATGACAACTGAAAACAATTATTGCCATCAGAGGGTTGCCTTGCAAGAAAATCGATCTTTATTTAAAATCTTAAACTTAAAAACTTAATCTTTCTTCACGTCTTTATAGCTCTGCTTGTCAAGGTAATCTGGCCCATTGAGTTAGAGTAGCATTGTATGAAATCACCACTTTGTCATGCAAAATAGTGCTGTTTCTGTGTGAAAATTTCAAGTGGTAGGGCTTTTAACTTTTCTCTGTTAGAGATTAGTTTAGTGGTCAAGCAAGTTCATCTTATATGAAAGAGGACTAAAAAAAAAAGAAATCAAAATGGTGAAGGGACTATTTTCAGCATCCTAATCCAGTAATGAGATACAGTATGCAAGTTTAAAGTAAGAAATCGAGGCTAGTTATGACATCAGTCTTTTATCAGGGCTATAATTCTCTTCACAAAGTGGGGAGAGGGCATGGGGCATACTTTTCCCCCATAAGTGGAGGGGGGACAAAGTTTTTATTTTTTATTTTTAATGCATTTATTTATGTATTTTTAAAATATATTTTGCTGAAATGACAGGCCATACCTTTCCTCTACAAGTAAGGCTTTTTTTTTAATGTATTTTTTTTTTTTTGTGCAGAAAACTCCCCAAATTATGACCCTGGACACCGGACTATCTATCCAGTGGGTTAAAATATGTGAGGATGTGATGTGGCATCAGTCTATTTTCAGTAAAAATCATCGAGATCAGATAAAACTCTCCCAACAAAATATTTCCTAAATAGAATAATATTTTTGAACACTTTTTTCACTGTTTATTCCTGTTGTACTGCTATGAATATGCATGATCACTGAACTCCAAATCTAGCTACAATCAGGGATGAAAGTCTCTGCCACTTTGACAACACTGAACAGGGTATAAGGGGAGGAAAAAAGTGCCGAGTCCTTTTCTCTGGGACTAGCGTTGGTTTTAAGTTTCAATAGAACCCACATAAAAATTCAAGCTAAAAACAAAAATAAAAGACAAGTAGTGTGTATATCATCAAAACAATTTTAATCTCTGAAAAATCCAAATTACAAAAGAAACTAAGATTGAAGTAAACCAAAACAATTCTTTCAGATGCAGTAATAGTGAACCAAGTTCAAATCACATATTGCACATACCAAAGTCATGACCACCACCTGTGTTAAGTACAGTACTGACTAAATACACTATGACACCCAATTTCTATTTATTTTCATTGTCAAGAAATAACTACTTATTGCTTACTGTATACCACAATGCACACTAAGATATTAAATGAAAATTCTTGGCAAAAAAAAAAAAAAAACTTAAAAGCTTACATCTTTTTAAACAGCAGCAGTAACAGATTTGAGTTGGATTGGGGAGGGAGGAGGGGGCAAAAATGTACCTTTTTCAAAATTATATATAGTGATTCAATATCAGAAAAAAACAATAAATCTTTGTGCGGGGAAAGTACACCCCTATGGCCCATGATTACAAAGCATCCAATGTGCATTATATTATCGACCAATGGATTTAAGTCTTTATGCAGACTTCTTCCTGATACTCACTGACTGTTATTTATATGGGCGCTATTTTTTTTAAAAGGTTTGAAAATATGGTGCTTCATTTAAGGTTAACCAAGTATGACCTGGAGAGGTCAAGGTATCCTTGGATAAGCTCTGCAAATCACACCCGCTTCAAAGTACATCACAGATTTAGGATTTGTTGAATTCTCCAGGGCAGTTGCCCTGATTTACATCACAAAGTACGTTCAACATATTGTACATATATTATCCCATCAATTTTGGTCCATACAGGCAATATTTCAACTTAATTATAAACAAGTTATAATTCAGTACACCATTTAAGGTTCAAGTACTACTGTCTTACTTCTACCAATATTAAATTGTTCATATATCTTGCTCACAAGGCACACCCCTAAAAATATTTATGAACTAAAAAACATTAAAACCTATGAACTAAATGTCTATTCTTTGCCCCATTCTCCCCCCGTGAACAGCTACCCCATGCTTGCAAATACAATTAATCACAATATAAGCTCTCTTTAAAATTTGGCTATGAAATGGATACAATAATTTAAATGATAAATACACAATCCTATCTTACACTTTGTACAAACAATATCAGGCAAAAACGTTTTAAGCTTAAGAATTTAAGGAAGTACAAAATGTACTACAAGACTCCTTGGCAATCAAACTGATGGGGCTAGCAATTTTGAGGCAAAACGTACAATACAGCCGACACATTAAAAAAAAAAAACAGTAGTCTAAAATATTTTGTATGGTTATAACAATTTTCTCTTCCTATTTTCCCTGCAATATTACACCGTCACATTTTCACTTCGATGTAAGTTCATTCAGACTGAACAATTTTCAGTCACATAGAGTTAATGTTACTTTTCAGAGGCAATATGTTGCCTTAAAGAAATATTCTCATGGAATTTCATTTTAATATATTTGATAGAGGACAATAAAGAAACAGGTTGGTGAAAACACCAAGTTAATATCTTATTCCTACAAGAAGGTATTGAATTTTAAAGATTTTTCTTGTCTGCATAAAAAAAAATGTTGGTCTCAGTCATCGTTGCCATCACAGCACTTCCTCTACTATTTATTCTTTATGTATTTCTTTGAAAATTAATTTAGTATTTTCTAAATGATTGGGAGAATTTTTCTTCTCCAAAAATTATAAAGTATAGTGTAGAATAAAATTTACAATAATGTTTTCCAATCTGTTCTACCAACTTATATTTGGATTATGAAACAGCAATTAATTTTTAAAGAAATACATAGAGATTAGTACAGGAAGTGCTGTGATGACATTATAATGATGAATTAGACTCAGTACAAAAGTCATTTTTATGTGGGCAAGAAATTTTTTAAATTTCAATAACTACTTCTTCTAGGAATGAGATATCATTATGGTTTTTCTACCAATCTGTTTCTTAAATTTTTCTCTATCAGATACATCAAAATAAAATTCCATGGGAATATTCCTTCAAGATTGTCCAAACAGTCACATAAACAATACCTTTACTGTTCAATCATATGTGAAATAGTTGTGAAAATAAGTTGCAGAGACTGAAATGTGTGCATATAGTTGACAGGAATGCAGCCAAACTTAATGTTCTTCAACAGGGTCGGAATTCAGCCCCCCTTTGAGGGGGTGGGGAGGGATATCAGGTGACATTGGCAAAACATGTTGGTATGACCAGCATTTAAACCAACACTAATGATTTTTATCCACCTTCTAAATTGTGGGACCAACTTTTAAGACTTCAAAAGTTCTGAAAATATCAAATAAAATCTTCAACTCAATACTAATTTAACAATACTAATTTAACACCTTGTAGAATTTTTGTGAAGAAAAAGAAACAAATCATAATTGTTTACTGTTTGATTAATAAGCTACATCCAAATCTATATGCAGTTAAATTTCAGTGTAAGAACTGATTCTACTGGATAGAAGTGAACAACTACAGTAGTAAATTGTATCAATTGAAAATATTTATTTGATTAGGTTTTTTTAAAAGAAATTTCCATTGCTTTTTAATGAAATTATGGAACAAAAGATAGGAATTTACCTGAACCTTTTTCCTTATAAGATGCCCCTTCATTCTAGAGACTAGGTCCAGGGTATTTTTCCTTCACTCCCACTACTGATAAATACTCAAACTTACTGTCTAAAACATAAAATCAAATTCATATACATGCCGAGGAAGTACATACTTAAATCTAACTTTAAACATTATATAAATCTCAGAAAGACAAACATTTGAAAATAAATACGAGTTATTATTAACAAAAAACCACAAAATGAAAAGTATGAAGTTGACAAAATCTGTTAGCAACAGTTGACAAAACTTGTTGACAACAGTTGACAAAACTTCTTGACACCAGTTGACAAAACTTGTTAACAACAGTTGACAAAACTTGTTGACACCAGTTGACAAAACTAATTAACAACAGTGACAAAACTTATTTAACAGTTGCCAAAACTCGTTAACAGCAGTTGACAAAATTTGTTGACAAAACCTGTTGACAACAGTTGACAAAACTTGTTTGACAACAGTTGACAAAACCTGTTGCCAACAGTTGACAAAACTTGTTTGACAACATTTGACAAAAGTTGTTGACAGCAGTTGAAAAAACCTGTGACAAAACTTGTTGACAGCAGTTGACAAAACCTATTGACAACAGATTTGACAAAACTTGTTGACAACAGTTGTTTGACAACAGTTGACAAAACTTGTTGACAGCAGTTGACAAATCTGTTGACAATATTTGACAAAATCTGTTGACAACATTTGATAAAACTTGTTGACAACATTTGACAAAACTTGTCAACAGTTGACAAAAACTGAATTGACAATTTCTCTCACAAAACAGTGACCCTTCATTCACATCAGATGAGATGACCACATCCAGGTCTACTCACTAGCCTAGCTGGAAGTTAAAGGAGACATCTGACATAATCCTTATTTGAAATGATAGAATAACAAAACAAAAAATAATAATTCTGACAAGGTTTCATACTCTCACGAAGCAATTACAACATATTTTTGTAATTATTAAAAACTTGAATGCTACTACTACAGGAACCGCCATTTTTATTTTGTAATCGACCCAGCAGGATGTTGGAAAGCTTTGTTTCTTTATAATCTATCTCATGTTTTCTAGCTCATGAAAAATTGTTTGCTATTATAACGTTTTATCATATCATTTGGAATAAAATCTTTAATAAAAAAAAACATTTTAATCTGTATGTCCCTGTTCTGTATGACCCTGTTCTGCATGTCCCCGTTCTGTACGTCTCTCGTTCTGTACATCCCCATTCTGCACGACCCCGTTCTGCACGTCCCCTTTCTGCATGTCCCGTTCTGTATGTCCCCGTTCTGTATGTCCCCGTTCTGTATGTCCCCGTTCTGTATGTCCCCCTTCTGTATGTCCCCGTTCAGTGTGTCCCATTCTGTATGTCCCCATTCAGTATGTCTCCGTTCTGCATGTCTCCGTTCTGCATGTCCCCCCGTTCTGCATGTCCCCGTTCTGCATGTCCCCGTTCAGCATGTCCCCGTTCTGCATGTCCCCGTTCTGCATGTTCCCGTTCTGCATGTCCCCGTTCTGCATGTCCCCGTTCTGCATGTCCCCGTTCTGCATGTCCCCATTCGGCATGTCCCCGTTCTGCATGTCCCCGTTCTGCATATCCCCGTTCTGTATGTCCCCATTCTGCATCTCTCCGTTCTATATGTCCCTATTCTGAATGTCCCTGTTCTGTATGTCCCCGTTCTGTATGTCTCCGTTCTGAATGTCCCCGTTCTGAATGTCCCCGTTCTGTATGTCCCTGTTCTGTATGTCCCTGTTCTGTATGTCCCCGTTCTGTATGTCCCCTTTCTGTATGTCCCCTTTCTGTATGTCCCCGTTCTGTATGTCTCCGTTCTATATGTCTCCGTTCTGAATGTCCCTGTTCTGAATGTCCCCGTTCTGTATGTCCCTCTTCTGAATGTCCCTCTTCTGAATGTCCCCGTACTGTATGTCCCTGTTCTGAATGTCCCCGTTCTGTATGTCCCTGTTCTGAATGTCCCTGTTCTGTATGTCCCTGTTGCGGAAATAGTGTCATCACGCATCCACAATATTTCAATACAGAATTGAACAAAATGGCAGCCTCTATTTGTCAAATTAAAACATGAATAATTCAAAAATAGGAATAAGCTTTTGACTTGCTGTTTTTGGTAGTTGGTTTAGATTTTAATCCTCTTTTTACACAAAATAAGGATCATATCAGACTTTGTCTCCCTTAATGAAAGACATGCAAAACACAAATAAAAGACAACAGACAGACACAATTTTCCCAAAATGTTCCAGACATTAGGGGATACAAATATAAAATTAAAAGGTTTTTTTACTGTATTGATTGTATTCCCTATATACAGTATACCGCCAACCAGGGCCGGATTTTACTATGAGCCCATGGGCCTCCACATATTTCATGAAAAAAAATTAGTAAGGAAAAAATGTGGTAGCAACCTGTTAATTTGCATTGGTAGGAGTGGTAGCAACCTGTTCATTTGTACTGAAAATTGGGCAGGCAAACAGGCTTACAAAATGAAAATTCTTGAACATGAGTTTACTTCAAAAATCACAAAATACTGCACCATTTTGCATCTAAGCATCCTAATTATTCCAAAGAATTCCAAAGGGTCATTACAGTAGTGTAGGGCTCCACTCCTGAAGTTGCCCATGGGCCTCCACATGTCGAAATCCAGCCCTGCCACCAAGAGTGCTAACAAATTCAAAGAAGTTTTTATACTGTTAAATTTTGTTCTTTATCAGCAACAGCCCCTTCCCTAAACTGTCCCTTCCTGATCCCTACTCCTTTCTACATCTATGATACACACTTTGAGCAAGAGTGACAAACCAAACAGAATCTTTTCACTGTTTGCCAGATTGTGGATTTCCTGAAATATCTACAACTCGACATATTTCAAACTACCATAACATTATGTTGATGACTTTTCCTATTATTTTTGTCTTTTCAAGGCAATTTTTATTTTAATCCATTTATCCCTTCAAAATCCTTGGCCTCCAGACAACTTGTTTCCTTGGCTCATCTCCCAGCATGCAGTTTGGCTTGTGTAGCATACACTATTTGCATTTAAATAAAATGTGCATTTTTTTCTGAAATTAAACCAAAGATTGGTCATCATTTCTGGAATATCCAGGTTCCTTGAAAACTAAATAAATAAATGAATAAAAATTCAACAATGTAAACAATTTTGTGTACATTACTGTGAAAATTTGGCCCAGTTGGTAAGTTCAAGTAAGGAATACACAAATTGCTTTATACTTTGATCAGGTGCCTGTTTTCTTATTGCATCACCCTACAAATCTCATAAGCATGATGCTTTTCTTGACCTACAACTGGCGTGGTATTAGATGCAGACCAATTCCCAATCTTCCCATACAAAGCTTGGTCCTAGTACTTTAAATCAATGAATTTGAACTTACTAATACCCCATTGACACACCTGGCATTCTGTTAAGTAAAAAAACTTTAAGAATAGCCAACATATCTAGAAAAGACACAATCTCAAAAACCCACAATACTTTACCCCCACTCATTCTTCTTGTTCTTCAACATCGCCCTCTGTTGACAATCCAGCATCATCCAAAGATCCCTCTGAATCGGTGTTGTATTGGCGGGTATAACCAGCATCTTTAAGACAATGCTTGGTCCAGTATATATGAAGGTACATGAATATTATGGGTGAGAGGCACAGGACACAAAGGCTCAGCATAACGTATGAAATGATGGTCAATACACGGTTTGAGTTGAGTGGACGCTGGAAAGCACAATCTGATGGTCCTGGATATAAAAGAATGAAATATCATCTAACATTGAACGTATGTGTGGATGTAATCACCAAGACTTTAAGTTTAGAATTTTGACATGCTTAATTATAGTAATATATTTTTTTGGGCCAAATTGCATTAATCCTGTAAATTGTAATTTTCATTCATATGATAGAGAATAATTTAAGAAACAAATTGGTACAAAAACCATGTTGATATCTTATTCCGTTTAGGAGTTATTAAATTTAAAAGATTTCACTAGTGTGTTGGAAAGTGACCTCGCATTAATTAGTCAGAACTCGGAAACTGCAGGTGTCACTGTCATAATTTACAGAAATGTTCCAATGGAATTTAATTTTTATGTGTCCGATAGAGAAAAGTTTAAGAAACAGATTGGTAAAAAAAAACCATGTTGATATCTCATTCCTATTAGAAGTTATTGGAACTTTAAAGATTTTTCTTGCCTGGGTAATCATGACTTTTGAGTTTAAGTCATCATTATGTTATCAAAGCACTTCCTGTACTAATCTTTATGTATTTCTCCAAAATTTAATCATAACATTTTTCATAATCCAAATATAAGTTACAAGACCAGACTGGAAAATATTATTGTAAATTTTATTCTACATGAAACCATTTTTGAAGAAAAAATGTTTCCAATCATTTAGAAAAAAAAAAATTAATTTTCAAAGAAATACATACAGAATAGTACAGAAGTATTGTGATGACACCATAATGATGACATCATAATGATGACATCATAATGTTGACATCATAATGATGACATCATAATGATGACATCATAATGATGACATCATAATGATGACATCATAATGATGACATCATAATGATGACATCATAATGATGACATCATAATGATGACATCATAATAATGACATCATAATGATGACATCATAATGATGACTTAAGAATCAGACTAACAATCTCTTTTCCACAAACAAGAAAAATCTTTAAATTTCAATTACTTCTTGTAGGAATAAGATATTGACTTGGTGTTTTCACCAATCTGTTTCTTTTACTGTCCTCTATCAAATATATTAAAATGGAATTCCATGGGAATATTCCTTTAAACACTGCCCTCTTCAGAATTGAAAGCTCTTTCTGGTGAATATAAAGATCTCTACCTGTACATGTTCCTTTGGGCAAGTCCATCTGACACATATACTAGAATTCTAGCTTACCTTGTACTCCTGCAGTTATACTTGGAGCTTTTTCGCTACAATCTGCTGAAAGACATTGTTCACGTGCACATTTTGATTTCGCAAACCCGATCTGCGACTCCTGTCGATCAAACACCACATAAAATCCTTCCATTGCAACAGCACCTAAAACTGTCCCTGTGGAATAGTAGTTGAAAATTGTGTGTATCATTTGAGCATGTTCAAGAGGCACAAAAGACTTGTCTCGAAAAAGGAATGCCTATTAGGTCTTATCGTTGGTGTGGTTCTTATCTCTGGTTTCCGTGGCATAAGCAGAGAACACATAGCTCCCCCTGGATGGGACATCAGTCCATGACTGGTCAACTCCCCAACAGTACTGATACTCATTTTACAGCTGAAAGGACTAGAGCAAGTAAAGTGTCTTGCTCAAGGACACAATGCAGCATTCGCGACAGGAGTCAAACCTGGTACTTTTCGCATACGAGCATGACTCCTTAACCATTAGGCTATCGCACCTCCGAAGATGTTCTTTGGTTCAAAAAAAAACATGACAATGCTTACTTAAGAAAATATGTAAGATATATAAATGTGTAACCACAAAATGGAAAAATAAATTTTAAAGCTTTGAACAATGTACAGCTATAGGTATACAGAAGCGGAGCATGGGGGGAATACAACTTGGAAATTGAAAAAAATTGAGAAGTATTGCAAAATCATCAAAATGGATTCGGGCAAAAAAGGTACTGAACAGAACCAAAAGTAAAAATGGTCATCATTATAATTGGCTCATAGGTTGGCAATTTTCATACCAAAATTCAACAAAAACCATGCAAAAGTTTGAAAGAATAAGAAAATCATATCCAGGCAGAATACTCTTATACCCCTAAAAACTGTTCCACCTTCATTCTTGTGGTAACATTCTTGAAAGAAAAACAAAAACGTTGTTGAAAGAAGTTCATCAATGAGCAAATTTACACAGATGTCGGTTTTTTCATATGAATTTCTCTCATCTCACTAAAGTTTCTTTACCTGAGGTAGAATTGGCGATGCCAAACTTGTAACAATTTTTTTCTCCTTTGTTGTCAATCACCAGTCTCAGATATTGCTACAAAGATTATCAAATGGGAAAATATTGATTAGAAATAACAAGATAGCTCAAGTATTCTATAATTGATTAAAATTTACAAAATCTGATCTCAAATTATGCTTCTAACGTACAATAAGTTTCAAAGTAATTGATTATTTAATGGTTTTTGGCAATTTTTGTGTGTGTAAACAAGTGTACATGTGGTAAATATGTGCTCTATAAATGTCCCCCATGTAATTGTGGGATGAAAAGTACATTAAATTGCAAAAGAGGGATGTATATAAAAATGTATTCACTACATTATCATTATTTCTGTGACGATTTTTCGTGTGGGAAGATTTTCGACACCTTCATTCAGAACCCTGGAAATTTTATGATTAATTCCAACTACGCTTGTAGCTTCCAGAGATTCTTAGGCTGACAAACTTGCGACAAGCCATAGCCTTCTCCCTCTCCCAGACAAATTCCTGAACGCAGTAAATATTTCTCAAATTGATAAACTTGTATTGGGAAGATACATGTAGATAGATGCCGACCTAGCGGGGGCGAGTAAGACCCTCGTTGAGATAACAACCACCCAATCTACCTGTTTAACTTTCCTCATATATTCAAAATCATACATCCTGGCCATAGAATACCTAATTATACGCTCCTTAACCTGCCATGCCACACCTATTCTAATAATATCTAAAATGTAAATTCTAAGATCCCCATTTTGTGCTGACAGCTGGCTATTACCAACTTCTCTAGAGCTCTGACAAGCTCACGGTTGGTAACCGCTATTACCACAGCTTGCAGCAAGCTTCTTAGAGCATCAAATGAGTTTGTTTGTTGAGGCTTAATGGCACCACGACAGCAGAGGCCAATTGTGCCCGAGAGGTTAGATTATATCACAGGTAGGAAAAAAGGTTAGAGGAATCATCTGAAAAGGTTGACAGTTAGTAGACATGAAGCTATGATCAGTACAGGTTGTGCAATAGGTAAAAAATATAGAAGCAGGAGGATGCAGAAGAAGACTAAATATAGTTGTAGAGGGAGGTACGATGAAAAAAGAAGATAATTTTATACAGGGAGTTTTTGCGGAAGAGTTCGGCAAAGGAAATGTAAGGAGTGAAGGAAGCTCTGGGGACGTTGTACAGGGGCAGTCAATGAGGACAGGATAGATAGTGAGGGGCAGTGACAGTTATTGCAAAGGGGTGGGGAACTGTGAAGGAGGTGGGAGTGTGTGGGGTGAGTGTGGCCAATCCTGAGGTGGGTAATGTGGGCGTTGTCTTTTCAAGAGAGAATGTGAATAGTGGATTTGGCTGGAATGGTGGGCTGGATGTTGTGGAGTTTGTTATCTGTTTGAGAGTCCCATGTGGTTTGTCAGTGGTCATGAAAAAGGAAGCTATAAGCGGTTTAATGGTCAGAATGGGTTTTTGGAAGGGGAGGTTTAGAGCAAGCTTAGGGCAGAATCGGCTTTGTCATTACCAGGGATGCCTACATGGCTGGGTACCCAGAAGAAAATAATGCTTCTCCTGAAAAGGAAGGCTTTTCCTGCAGAGGGGAGGGGAAAAGAGTTTACAAAGGATGAGGTGGGATGTGGGGTTGTCCCATTGAAGGTTGAGTACAGAAGTTAAGGACATACTTGGCAGTTTGATGGTCTGCAAGCTCGTAAAGGGTACTGTGCCTTTCTAATCTATCAGAAACACTTCATAGTTTAAATGCAAGTACAATGCAAAGCTCACCATTTTTAAGCAGCATCTGTTGTGACTTGGTGGATTGCATTTTACATTTTTATGCAAATTGATGTGAAGAATATTCATTAGTTAAAATTACATTACTAGATATACTCCTACCTTTGGTGGTATTGTTAAGGTGAAGCCATCCTCACTCCCCATCCCCTGCAGAGTGATAGATAAGGGTGGGAAGTATTCCCAAGGGTCCTCATTTTCAATTCTGCATAAGACCGCCCCACCAGTCCAGAAGTCTTTTGGGACTGGCTTAGATGCTGTCAGTGCCTGAAAAGTGAAAGAAATATGCAGATTAAACCTTTAGTTTAGTGTTGTTGCCATTTTACGTGTAATGATAGAACCACTTAATGATTACAAAATAAGCAATTTTTAAAAGCTGATGATGCAATGTTTTGTTGATTCAATGAAGGTCTCAAGCCTGCAAGTGCCAAGCAATTGTGCATTTATCTTAAAGAAGAGGCATACAAAAGTGAGATATCACTATCAATACAGTGGCTTGCACTAATTTAACAGTCCACTCAGGAACCAGTAACTTCCAAAAAGCTTAGGACACCATCGACCGTTTACACATTTAATGGAAAAGCAGTTATCTAACTTGAGCGAAGCTAAGTAAAATGTAGTATCGTTCTTCCTTTCCTTACAAACCAATAGAAAAACACCCAAAAAGTGGAACAAATCATAATTCATCAGTAACATTATTTTACACCAAGTGGACTATATCATGTGCACTATTGATGTACTGCACTTAGGACACCTCTGGCCTGCTTTTTGTAAGTGCTTGATCAAATTCAAATTCAAATTATTTTCACCATGCCTAATCAAACTTGATCCGAGATTTGAAACTTACAACGGAAGTGGGTTTAAAATGTAGTAATATACTTTTAAATGGAACTAAAAATGATGAATAGTTTTTAACCGCCGTATGTTGGCTGCAGCTGTGAGTCTTGCTCTTGAAAGTATGTATCACGCCTAGAAAAGTGCTATATAAAAGCTAGGTACTATTATTGTAAGTATAATAATCATATATACTACAGAAAACATGCACCAGCTGTTGTAATTTCTACTTCAACTACATGAATAATTGTAAAACCATTTACACTTACTGGATTAATGTTGAGTTTGATAGTTTTCACTAGACTTTCAAATACAGCAAGAGGCAGCCTCAAGCTGGTAGTACCGCTGTCAATGATGGTCTTATCATAATTATACTGAAAGAAGAAAGTGTGAGTACATTATTCATATCACACACAAAACTGAACATGTATACGAAGAATCAAATTCTAAACCAGAGAACTTAATGTCTGGATCGGTAAATGTGTCTCCACTTTAAGATCTATAGACCTTTTCAAACCCGAGTTTAGCCGAACGTGATTTCTTCAGTACTTTGACCAATCAAATGATGGGGAAAAGTTTTCCTTTGTTTCCCAACCAATCAGGTGCAGGTTTGAGAAAAAAAGTGTAAGCAGCAATACGCCCACGTATTTCCTTTATGTATAACGCACGTATGATACGTGAGCTTAAAAACATTTTTTACATACGCTTCCTCCCATACCATGCGTGCAGACAGCCAAGATTTCCCCAGTATTTGATTGGTCATTAGGATTTCCCCAGTACCGATTGGTCTATTATAGACACGTGAATTTTAGTCATGTGACATTATTTAAATTAGTTTTCAGGAAATTGCTGATTCAGGTTTGAAAAGGTCTATAGACAGATAACAACAAAAACTTGAGCTTCTTTGGAAGAAAAAATTCTTCAAAATTGGTTAAAAATGGACAATTTTACATTATTTTTCATTTAAAGGTCTTATACTATGCAAATTTTGTATTGCAATTTGTGACACCACAAAGAGAAAACTTCTTAATTTTCATATGTTAAGTTAGTGTTTTTCAATCCATCACCAACATCCTTTGAATGCGAGCAGTTGAATATGAACAAGAGGTTTTGAAGCTCCATCATTCCCTCAATCACAATCCCACAAGAAAAAAAACAGTCTGACGCTGACTGAAACAGGACGGAATTTAAATAATTTTTTTAAGATTTTAAGCTGTCTTCTCTTTCATACATCGCAAGATTTGCTTTTGACTTAATTTTAGGATTATTCTGTGCAGAATGTTAAGCTCTCTCTGGTGAGCATAAAATCCTGACCTCTCCATATACATTTAACAATAAATACTATCAAACTACAAGTCCACATTTTATAATATGCAACAGCCTGATTCTTACAATTTTGATAAAAATTTGATGACAAACAAGTCAACCAAACGCTCAAACGGTACTGTGCATTAATTGCAGGAGAAATGCACTTGTGACCTCGAGCAATAACGTTCATTTCATTTACTTCGATCTACTCTGCCATTTCTATAAGAGTGGAGAGGAGCATGCTATGTCTTCACTTACCAACTCTCTTTGTGAAAGGAATGATAAAATACTTGATGTGAAGATCGATGATCTCATCTTAGTTTCAACTTCAATTCAAAATGGCTGCCCCCATTAAGACACCTTTTGACAAACTTATCTTTTATTCTTTGACAAATAAAGGGTGGCAGAAGGGATTCCATCTTAATGCAATCACATGAACCTTTTGGAAGTAGAAATTGGGCTCCGATGGGGCTGTTCCCTTCGTGTGAGGGAAACGTAAAAGGGGAGGCCCAAATCACAGGTATCATTTACTGGAGTAATGAATGAACCTACCACTTCCTCTTTTCCTTTCTTATTTGTGAATTACTGGTGTGATAAGGTCACGGTGGCTTGTCTCCACTAGAATTTGTTTCTTCAAAGCTTCTAAGGTATATCAATTTCCACAGGGACAATCAGGCCTAAAAAAAGAAGTTGTTCGTTTTCCTTTTTCCGCTGCCCTTAACTCGCCCAAACAAAGGGTGGCGTTGCTATATTACATATGAATACTCTATGTGTATGTCAAACACAGGCCACGTGATACAAATCTGTTTGATCAAGTAATCCCACTGTCCCCTGTGCTGCTCCATGTGCTTCAAACTTTTCAATGCAGTCTTAAATTGAAGAGAAAAGATGTCGGTCATCAGTGTGATAACAGTCTTTATAGACCAGAAAAAGCAGCATTCTTGTGTCAAGCAATTGCTCTTAACTTCTTCATTTGCTTGTTGATAAAGACGGTATCCTTACAAAGGTCCAAATAAGAAAATAAATCAATAAAGAAAAGAAACAATTGCCGCCAGCCCGTCCCTTACAATTTTCCACAAGAAACGGCAAACAAACAATTTATTTTAGGCCTTATATTGTTTACCCCTTTGCAAATCAGGAAATGATCATTTGACTTACATCTTCTTAGCCCTAGAAATTTACTACCTTTATTAACATACAAGAATCTGGCTACACAAATCAAATTTTGAAATCTTAAATTTTCTAGAAGTATTTTCCTTACATCTTTACAGTCCATGCCCATGCTGGTGCCATCCACAGCCATGTCCATGATGACCACTTCATAATACCACTTCTTCCTCAGAGGGGTGTAATAAACCTTACCCTCATAAAGGGTTGTGTCCAGACCTCCAATGGTCTGTGAAAAAAAAAAAGAAGAGAAAAAAAAAATGGAAAATGGAATAATACACAAACATCCACATAAACAGGGGAATAAACTTTTTTTAAAGAATAGTAAATCGTTCAGGGTTTGGTTAACGATAGATTGAAGCAAATCATTGTTAGAATTACAGAAATCTGTAGTATTCAACACTATGCCATGAATTTGGAAGTATAAGTAAGTATTGAAAGTACTCAATCAGAATGTAAGGGAGAAAATCCTACCAAATCTCACATGCTTTCATTAGAAATGACCATGGGCAACCTGACTGACCAATGGGCCCAGCCACTCCTTTGTCATCAACAACCATTTTATATCAGAATTGGCAATTTCTGGAAAACTAATTAAATTAATGTCACATGGCCGAAATTCACGAGTTTATAATGGACCAATTATATACTGGGAAAATCTTTTCCACCAATCAAATACTGGGGGAATATTAGCCTTCTGCACAATTTATACACTGTATGGGACCAAGCATATGTTCAATGCATTCAAATGCGCATATCACTCGTGAGTTATACATAAAGGTAATACTCCACGTAGCGCTGTTCACAAATAGCAAAGCTGCAGCTGATTGGCTATGTAACAAAGGAAAAATTCACCCAGCAGTTGATTGGTTAAAGTACTGAAGAAATCACATTCGGCTAAAATCAGTTTAAAAAGGTCTATATTTTGGCAATTCAGAGAAGATGACTCTACACTTGTCTTATTTCAATAGATGTTGGCTATCTCCCCTTGTTTGGAATGTTTACAATTCTGCATGTGGAAGACTGAAAATGCTTTATTTTTCAAAATTTGGACCTCCCCCTTCTTGGATCCATTGTGGCAATTGCTCTCAATTCATATGTTGAGAAATATCAATGAAGCTACAAACCAAGACTGATCCTTAGAATAGGAAATTCCACATTAAAAACAGCAACAAAGCTAGAACACCTTCAATATTTGGTTTGTGTTTTTATGTTTACGGAACCATTTTTTCCTGAGGGGTGGCATGGGGAGAAGAAGGGAGGGGGAGGAAGAGATCTCCACATACCCCTGCAGGATTAAGGTGAAATACCTTATGTTAACCAAATTGTACAACTTAATAAAATAAAGCATTTTCATTTGTTAGAGCATGCTATGCCACAAATTAGGGAGGGGCTTGTTTCCCCTTGGGACCACACCATCTTTATTCCCTACACCACTAACATGGATGAAAAGGTGATGTACCCACTCACCAGTGTTCCACCCATGGTATCTATGTCAGTGGTATTGTTCAGTGGTGCTATCAATTCATCTCCATCTTCCAAAAGTCCGCACAGTTGAATGGTGAAAATGTCAGGAACATTAGTACTTGTTACTAGCGAGTCAAAAAATGGCTCTATGGATGAGTCGGGCTGAAAAAAGATCAGACATAAAAAAAAATATGATATACATATCAGATTAAGTGTAGTGGCTCAGTGGTTAGATAATCAAGATGGTATTTTACAGGTACTGGGATTGACTCTCATCCTACGTTATGTCCTTCAGGTGTAAATATGAGCACTACTGAAAGGTTACTGTAACCTGTGATGGACTGGCGTTTCATCTAGGGAGAGTCACGGACTCTCATCCTGCTGCAAGGTTACTACTGGTGTTTCATCTAGGGAGAGTCATAGACTCTCATCCTGCTGCAAGGTTACTACTGGTGTTTCATCTAGGGAGAGTCATAGACTCTCATCCTGCTGCAAGGTTACTACTGGTGTTTCATCTAGGGAGAGTCACGGACTCTTATCCTGCTGCGAGGTTACTGTAACCTGTGATGGACTGGTGTTTAATCTAGGGAGAGTCATGGAATCTCATTCTGCTGCGAGGTTACTGTAACCTGTGATGGACTGGCGTTTAATCTAGGGAGAGTCGTGGACTCTTATCCTGCTGCGAGGTTACTGTAACCTGTGATGGACTGGTGTTTCATCTAGGAAGAGTCATGGAATCTCATTCTGCTGCGAGGTTACTGTAACCTGTGATGGACTGGCGTTTAATCTAGGGAGAGTCGTGGACTCTCATCCTGCTGCGAGGTTACTGTAACCTGTGATGGACTGGCGTTTAATCTAGGGAGAGTCGTGGACTCTCATCCTGCTGCGAGGTTACCGTAACCTGTGATGGACTGGCGTTTTATCTAGGGAGAGTCGTGGACTCTCATCCTGCTGCGAGGTTACTGTAACCTGTGATGGACTGGCGTTTCATCTCGGGAGAGTCACAGACTCTCATCCTGCTGCGAGGTTACTGTAACCTGTGATGGACTGGTGTTTCATCTAGGGAGAGTCATGGACTCTCATCCATAGAAACCTGGGGATGGGCCCATCCTTCAAGCTCAAGAGGATTTAACAAATAACAAACAAATCAAAGATGCACAAGTCAATTCAATAGGTAGGTAGGTACTTACAGTATTTTACATCCCATTATCTTGATTGCATGATGATAGACCGGGTTTAAAAAAAAAACCAAGTCAGAATTATGAGCTCAAATAAATATTATGTATTGAGATGAACACAGGAATATAACAATGTTTCTAAATATGAACTGATGTAAGATGTTAATGTACTGATGATGTATAATGTAGAAAGAAAGAAAAAACTGATGATGATGATGTATAGACTCACTCTTAAGATGATGTCTAAAGTCAAACTGATTATGTCTAAAAACTGAACTCTAAGTTAAGATTCTTATTGTAAGGAGATGAATATTTCTAAATCCTGACCCCACCTACAATAAAAGATATAACCAATGAAAACTTACCTATCACCCATCATCGAACAACCAACCTACCACAACTACTTTTGGCCAATCACAGAGCTAAACTACATTTACCTTCTAACCAATGAACACCCTCTATTTGAGTTGGCAACCAGTCTTAAAACAGAGTATTCAACTGAAGTAAGGTGACTGACACCCTAGGGATAATAAACTAAACTACTTTGTTAATTCAGACTTGTCCCACAGTGAAACCACTGTTCCATAAAAGAACATAAAAGATGATTCTAGGGAAGTTGTAAACAAGATCAATGTTTTCCAGATACTCCTTAAATGAGAGAATGGGAACTGAAATGGTGGGCAAAATGTTTATAACAATGTAGTAACATTTCCTAGGAGAGGTAATAAAGAAAATGAAGAAAGATGGAGAGCTTGGACATAGGAAAGGTCCAAGTTTTGGCTTAGCCATGGATAATTACATTAAGCATTAAAATTAAGGACAGTGATAAGTACACAAAAAAGGGATTTGGGGCTAAAAGGTATTTACTTTCTTAGAAACAAACTACTGAGATGGATGAACAATGGGACTATTCCCTAAGATTAAAGCTATATCAACAATTTAGAGGTAAACAGGTTTCTTTTTAAGAAGTTTGCAGTCAAGGTTTAATGCCCTTTGATACTTTTCTCAACAGCTAAGGCTTATAAGAGATGTCCATGGTGGTTTGATAAACTTCTGCCATTCCACTTCACTTATTACAATGACATAAAACAATAAATACAAAATGATCACATAATGCCTATACCAGGAATTTTAAAGATACATTCCTATTGATAATACAAATAATAAATATCTGTATCAAATTAAAACAACCACTTTCACATGAACCAGGATTGACATATCAGCCAGAAGGCAACTTGTCTATGGAGCATTTGACTCTTCACTTATTGTTGTCCTGAAAGAAAACTGGTGGC
This sequence comes from Chiridota heheva, assembly GCA_020152595.1. Lineage (NCBI taxonomy): Eukaryota > Metazoa > Echinodermata > Holothuroidea > Apodida > Chiridotidae > Chiridota > Chiridota heheva. The sequence continues at coordinate 1,966,344 of JAIGNY010004564.1, read as the reverse complement.
CCTGATAATTTATAAGTTTATTTCAGAGAATTTCAGGTTTAATACAAACTGTACCATTAATTGTGCCATTTGATTGTCCAACAGGCAGACCCAGCAAAATTAATGGTTGCCCAGATATATTTTTAGTTGTCTCGGGCAGCCGGATGAGTAATTTATTGATCCCAGTCATGAACAAGATCCTACCATACTTACCCTTGATAATTCTGCATACCCCAGGCCCAAGATCCCCTGCCAATGAGAGCCATTAATAAAAAACTCCTTGGATTCTGTAATGCTCGCAATGTTTACTGTGAAATTGACCTCAGGTCCATTTGGCAGGTTGACCATGTCTCTCCCAAGTTCTCCGCTCCATTCCCCAATCGTGTACGGCACATGAATGTCCTGGTGCAATGGTTTGTAACTTGATGACCTGAAATTCAAGAATGACATGGAAATTTGAAAAATATAGTACCGTACTGAAGAATATATTTACACTGGGTTGTCCAATGGGAAAGGGACTTAAAGACACCTGTCAAAAAAATATCCAAATCAAGTTTAGTTCCTTTCCATCCTAGGGACCTAAAGGCACCTGTCATATAAAATATCCAAATCAAGTTTAGTTTCTTTCCATCCCAGGGACCTAAAGGCACCTATCATATAAAATATCCAAATGAAGTTTAGTTCCTTTCCATCCTAGGGACCTAAAGGCACCTGTCATATAAAATATCCAAATCAAGTTTAGTTCCTTTCCATCCCATCCAAATAAATATCCAAATCAGGAACCTAAAGGCACCTATCATATAAAATATCCAAATCAAGTTTAGTTCCTTTCCATCCTAGGGACCTAAAGGCACCTGTCAAATAAATATCCAAATCAAGTTTAGTTCCTTTCCATCCTAGGGACCTAAAGGCACGTGTCATATAAAATATCAAAATCAAGTTTAGTTCCTTTCCATCCTAGGGACCTAAAGGCACCTGTCAAATAAAATATCCAAATCAAGTTTAGTTCCTTTTCATCCTAGGGATGAAAAGGCACCTGTCAAATAAAATCAAGTTTAGTTCCTTTCCATCCTAGGAACGTAAAGGCACCTGTCATATAAAATATCAAAATCAAGTTTAGTTCTCTTCCATCCTAGGGATCTAAAGGCACCTCTCAAATAAAATATCCAAATCAAGTTTAGTTCCTTCCCATCCTATTCCTCTTCATCTTGCAAGAGGATGATAATTGACAAAAGTTCAAAATGTTTACAAAAAAACATTTCATTTTTTGAACTTCAGCAAAAGGCTTGTTATGCAGGCTCACACTATTTAGTATTTTATCTTTTTAATCAGGGATATTTTCCAATCACAAATCCATGGTTTAATTGGGTCAGGCATTTTCTTTGCCAACAGTACAACCACTAAATATGCATATTAATCATTCTGCAATTGAACTTTCTATTAAAGAGCACTTAACCAGAGGTTACAGCATATAATTCTAAGATCCTTAGAATAATCAACTATTCTACAGCTCTGACAAGAAATGGTACTGAATATCATCAATACCATTAATCCCTGACCCATGCACCAAATTTGTTTTTACAGGTCCCCTGACACTGGGGGACCAGGCACCAGGGGCCATGTCCACCCTCCAATAATGTTCAAATAGGCTATTGTTTTTATCTTTGCCCGATGGATAATTGCAGGCATTGGTTCTTCCCCCTCCCCCCTCCAAATCTCAAACATATGTTGGTATCCCTGTTATGTATGTGTTTTCGTATCAACCTTTATTTGTGTTCCGTCTTAGAATTGGTCACACCCACCTCACTCACTCTCACCTCCTTATTGGTTCCCCCCAACCCCTCTGTAACAATTGCCACTGCACCCTCACAATCCATCACGTTCTCCTTGCTTGCCCCCTGTACAACCTTCCCAGAGCTTCCCTCGCTCCCCACAACTCAATTGCTGAGTTCTTCCAGAAAAATCCTCTGGATGAAATTATCTCCTTCCTTCATCATGCTTCCCTCTACAACCATATTTAATTCTCCTCTTCCACCCCTCTCTACTTTGTTTTTGTTTCACCCATGCACCTCCTCTCTCGATCACAGCTTTCTGACTTTTGTTCTTGAATTTATCTCATTCTCCCCCTGTTTCCTTTCCTTCCTACCTCTAGAATGATCTGACCTCTCAGGAACAATTTGACCCTCATTGTCGTGGTGCCGTTAAGACCTCATCAAACAAACAAACAAACTCATATACTAAATGGGTAAATATATCTGTATTTACCAACAGTAACAAACGGACAGAAATTAGATTCTATTTTCAAAAATCCATCTAAATTTGCTAACTTTTTGTACAGTTGCTCCTACGGTACACAGTAATCAACCGACAAACATTAAAAGGGCAATACGTATTGAATAACTTTAGGTACAGCATAATAATAAATTGTGTTATCTTATTCTCTTCAAAATGATTAAGGACAAGGTTAATGTATTCATGGATTCAAGTTGTGTTGAAAATTCTTGCAATTACAAAACAAGAAAATAAAAATTGAACTATAAAGTCTAAGAAGATGCAAATGATCTGACAAGCACAATGATGGTACTGTACGTGGAAGATATAATAGTAACCTGACACCTATTGATTGTGAGTCGTTGTTGAAAAAACACATTTAACCCTTACTCTACCATGCAGTGATATTATCGCTGTTTTCAAACCAACTTTTTCTAAAAATAAAATCGGGACCGTCACCTTACCAGTCTTAGAATCATTTTTAAGTACTCAAATATTTCATTCACAAAATGTAACTTTTTAATAGGAGTCATATTACACATTTTTGAGAAAAAGTAACTTGAAAATGGGTCAAACTCTAAAATTATTTATAAATGTTTTTTTGTTTGATAAATCTTACAAGAACTTCAAGATCACATTTTTGCTTCAAAACAAACACGCAAGTCCTAAGACATGATAGTATTAATTTCTGATATAATTTTTATAATCCCTACCTGCAATCTTTTGTTCTGGAGAAATTTCTTAAAACTGCATGAATTTTTACATTTTTGACCCTATTAAAAAAAAAAAAACATGTCACATCAAAAAGAACATCGCACATGCTTCGTTGAACCGCCGTTTGAAACTGCTTACAATTTCCTTTCATTTAATATAGAAATAAAGGCATACCCCCTCTATTTGGATCCACTGCTATAATGAATAAATGTCACTACAGCATTTTCAACTGAATGATTACGTGGTGTAGTGGATGTTAACATGACTAGCATGCGAGCGCTCCAGGTTAGAGTCCCACTGACAGCCTGAGACTACTGTACTATAATTTTCCTGCTGTGGTTTTCAGAGGTCATTTAACTAAAACCATATTTAGTGTTTTTTCATCTTTCCTTTCTTGCTAAAAATCATAGATTAAAAGGAAATTTTTATAAAGAATCTAAATAGGTAACACAAATCTTTTCTTAGCCAAAATTCACAAGAAATTATACTCGTGCAAAGATTGACCCATTTGTTGACCAAATTCATCCAAAAATTGTTTAATTTGCATATTTTTGTATCCGAATATAAATCCGAATTTGGCTTTCATTACTCAAAAGATCAATATATTAACTTCCATTGAAACCAAACTAGTAATAAACTAAAATGAAAGGAATGTTACGAAAATTGGGCTTGCATTTTTCAAATCCCTAAAGGAGTAGTAAGGTTAAGGGTTTAAAGTTGGAGGATATGATAAAACAGTGAAAGGTTTGAAAATTAGGTCAAATATGGGGAAAATGTACATAATGCCTATTATTTTTGAAAATAAGTCTAGAATAATTATGAGTAAGAGAATCAGATGATTTCAACTTTTGATGCAAAACAATGCATACTCTAATATTGTGTACTGCATCAAAAGATTATTGTATTGAATTTTTGTTTATGTTAATCTTTCTAGTGCTGCCCTACGGTTACAGGGTAATAATTTGCTAACTTTTAATGCTTACACAGCAGATTTACAGGTATTTGGATGCATAGAGAAGGTGGCACTAAATAATTTGCTTTAACATGTACAAAACACCACAAAAAGACAAAAATAATCAGCACAAAAATAGATACACCAGGGAAGTGACACTAAAGACTGGATACACTACTGAAATCAAACTGAACTTTCTCATTTAAATTTTAAATGAAAAGAGGAGTTTAGCAATTAAATTTTACTTAATTACTGTTTTTGTTAAATCCATCCAAGCCATTAGGCTCATAGGGCTGGTACTTATCCAACAGTTTCCATGACACAAGCAAAATGAAAGCTAAGAGATTACTGTGAGCAAGGAAATTTTACTTTTAAGGTTGCCACGGACATTTTATTGCAAGGAATATTGTAAGATTCACCAATGCACATTTTATGTACATGTACATTCCTAGAAACAAATAAAGTAGTTTATATTCACCCCCCAGGATTTTTCATATCTACTGTGTATCCATAAGTGTGTTGTACTTTTTCTGTTTATTTAAAGTATTGGTAAAATATGTCTCATATATCATACTGTACATTACTTGAACTTTGTCAAAACAAAACCGAGTTGGTCTTAAGGAAATACTACTGCTAAAGAGTTTCCTGGTGATACTTTCCCAAGAAGGTTAGAATGAAAGAATCGTTTTCAGAGTAACCCATGGGAAATTGCAATTGAGAGTTTCATTTACTTCCTTAAAGGATTAGTTTAGTGGTCAAGCATGTCCATCTTATATGAAAGAGGACTTCAAAAGAAACAAAATGGTTAAGAAAGCATTCAAAAATCTTATTCCGTTAAGGAGATATCTAAGTTTGGTATCATTTGTGTAGAAACGACTGAAATCAGACTAATTGTGATGTCATAGCCTCAGATTCTTCAAAGTCTTGATGTATTATTCCTGCGATTTTGTGGCTTTAAAACCATGGGATATGTCAAAAAGTAGTAAAACTCAATCTAGGAAGGGTATTTATAATATATCACCTGGAAAAAGTTTGAGGAAAAAGAATTTAAATAGTGAAAAAATTAAATAAAGACTTTGAGAAATCTGAGGCTGTGACATCACAACTAGTCTGATTCAGTCGTTTCTACAGAAATGATTCCAAACTTTAAACTTGAATAACGGAATAAGATTTTGCAATGCTTTTTTCATGGTTTTGTTTCTTTTAAAGTCCTCTTTCATATAAGGAAATGCTTGACCACTGAACTAAACCTTTGGGTGGGTATTTGTGTAGTATATCTCCATCTTATTACAGATATATGGACAGGTAACAACAACTTGATCTTAATTAACAGACTATAAACCATAAAAATAGCCAAATAGTTCATCAAAATTGATTAAAAATTAACCATTTTGAATCTTAAGGCCTTAATTATAATAATTTATGCAAATTTCATTTAAATGTTGTGACATCGACACTGGAAAACAATTAAATTTCCTTACGTTAACTTATTGTTTTTCAATCCTTCACCAATGTTACTTAAATGGGAAAAATTGTATACAGCAATTGTATATGACGAACAGGTTTTGAATCTCCATTGTACATGTACCCCAATAAATATTCAGCAGGAGAATACATTTGGGTGATTATAAGTGAATGAAATAGGACAGTTTGTTTGTTTGTTTGATGAGGGCTTAACAGCACCACAACAACTAAGGTCAAATTGTGCCTGAGAGGTCAGATCATTCTAGAGGTAGGAAGTAAAGGAAATGAGAGAAGTTTAAGGACAAAAGGTCAGAATGCTGTGATCGTGAGGAGGTGCATGGTTGAAACAAAAACAAAGTAGAGAAGGGGTATTAAATATGGTCAAGGCATGATGAAGGAAGGAGATAATTTTGAGGACAGTAATCAAATATTACATCAAAAAGCTGTCCTCTCTTTCATACATCACAACTTATGCATATATTAAAATTTCTTTAAACGTTGATTAGCCGTAACTCAGAAGCTACAGATGCCTTTGACATAATTTAAAGACTATTTAAAGCTCTTTATGATGAATATAACGTCTCTACTTGTATGTATACCTTTAAAGGATTAGCTATGTTGCCATGCATGTTCATCATATGTGAAAAAGGGCAATAAATGGATTAAAATGGTGGAGAAAGTATTCAAAAATCTTATTTCGTTTAAACTGTTATTTTGATTTGTGTAAAATTGGCGGAATAGTGGCGACATAGCTTCATCACATGTCTCACTGGTACATTTCCTTGAAATGTTTAAGAGATTTGATGACCTACATGTACAGTACACCATGCCCCCTTCCTCCCTCAACTTTCAGGCAGAATTTAAAGTTTTTGTCTACTTTGTGGAAGAAAAGTATGGCCCCATGTACCCCCCTCCCCGTCCTTTGTGAAGGAGATTACAGCCCTGCATTTAATGTCCTAGAGAGTAATAAAATGATCTCCAAAAGTGATTTACTAAAAAATAAAATTGCTTTAACGCAACATCAACGATGAGCGTGAAATATCATGAAATATATTCTACGAATTGTGCAACCAATTTGAACCAAAACGCACACACATGTGTACTGTAATAACTTATACTAATAACTTCTTTACTTTAATGAAAAAATTCATAAAACCCTGTAGACATGGCATGATTTATATCATTTAAGAGGATAAACTCAAAACAGATGGATGTATTTCATAAAAGACCACAGAAAGAAATTGATTGCTTAGCAACAATATCCATGAAAGCAATATTGTATTTATATATAAAGAGAGTACCAAGTACATCTCCAGTCTAAAATAATTTCAAAGCTCAAACTGAAGAAAGAAACATAAATAATGATGATAAAAAAATCACCCAGGAGACAAATTTTTTTAAATGGGTATTTTATAAACCTTAAGACCTAAAGCACCCTCATTTGAAAAATTGTATAGCGAAAGAGGCCCTTACAGAAATATTGGCTTGCAGCAAGCTTGCAGCATGGTTGCGACAAGCTAACAATTTTTAGCTTGCACAAGCGTGCTGAAAGCTTGCAGCAAGCATGCTATGCTGCAAGCTAGTATTTGGAACAAATTAGCTTGAACAAATTAGCTTGCACAAGCTAGCAAAAACTATCTGCAAGCTTGCACAAGCTAGCAAAACTTTTTGCAAGCTAACAAATAGTTTATGCTAGCTTGCACAAGCTAATATTAGCTTGCGCAAGCTGAGCAAGCTAGTATTTGTTCCAAATACTAACTTGCAGCACGCTTGCTGCAAGCTTGCAGCCTGCTGCACAAGTTTGCAGACGCTGCGCAAGTTTGCAGCACGCTTGCACAAGCTAAAAATGTTATCTTGTCGCAAGCATGCTGCAAGCTCAAATTTCTGTAAGGTGTACTGTATATATGATAATAGATAATACAGTACTATAAATATTACTGCTGAGCGTGTAAGAAAGGTTGGGACTCAGGAGGGAGTTTAATTGTACAGGAGACCAGATACAGTGCTGCTGAACATGTAAGACGAGTCAGGACTCAGGAGGAAGGGGCATAGAACAGATACAGTACTTAAAAAGGTTCATAGAAAAAGAAAGAAAAAAAAAAAAAAAAATCATCGACAGTACTTTAATAACACAATTTCCCGATTTAATTTTAAACTTGATTTAAAATCTGCTCAGATTATCTGAATGAAATGCAAAGTCATGGGCTATGTTTGTATGTACTGTATGTATGGGATAAAACTTTTAAAAAATGATACTTGTAGAATACCACAAATAAGTCATCTTTTTTAACGCCTTGAATTTTCCTTCACAAAGTTGGGGTCATGGGACCATACCTTTCCTTCACAAAGTGGGGGGATCATGGGACCATACCTTTCCTTCACAAAATGGGGGTACATGGGACCATAACTTTCCTTCACGAAGTGGAGGGACATGGGACCATACCTTTCCTCCACAAAGTGGGGGGTCATGGGACCATACCTTTCCTTCACAAAGTGGGGGGACATGGGACCATACCTTTCCTTCACAAAGTGGGGGGTCATGGGACCATACCTTTCCTTCACAAAGTGGGGGGTCATGGGACCATACCTTTCCTTCACAAAGTAGGGGGTCATGAGACCATACCTTTCCTTCACAAAGTGGGGGGTCATGGGACCATACCTTTCCTTCACAAAGTGGGGGGTCATGGGACCATACAATTCCTTCACAAAGTGGGAGGAAGGTCAGGGGACCATACATTTCCTTCACAAAGTGGGGAACATGGGACCATACTTTTCCTTCACAAAGTGGGGGGTCATGGGACCATACTTTTCCCTCACAAAGTGGGGGGATCATGGGACCATACCTTTTCTTTACAAAGTGGGGAACATGGGACCATACTTTTCTTTTACAAAGTAGGGGGACATGGGACAATACTTTTCCTTCACAAAGTGGGGGGACATTGGACCATACCTTTCCTTCACGAAGTGGGGATCATGGGACCATACCTAACCTTCACAAAGTGGAGGGGGGGTCATGGGTCTATACCTTTCCTTCACAAAGTGAAGGTCATAGGACCATACTTTTCCTTCACAAAGTGGGAGGCATGGGACCATACCTAACCTTCACAAAGTGGAGGGGGGGTCATGGGTCTATACCTTTCCTTCACAAAGTGAAGGTCATAGGACCATACTTTTCCTTCACAAAGTGGGAGGCATGGGACCATACCTAACCTTTACAAAGTGGAGGGGGGGTCATGGGTCTATACCTTTCCTTCACAAAGTGAAGGTCATAGAACCATACCTTTCCTTCACAAAGTGGGAGGCATGGGACCATACCTAACCTTCACAAAGTGAAGGGGGGTCATGGGTCTATACCTTTCCTTCACAAAGTGAAGGTCATAGGACCATACTTTTCCTTTACAAAGTGGGAGGCATGGGACCATACCTTTCCTTCACAAAGTGAAGGGACATAGGACCATACCTAACCTTCACAAAGTGGGGGTCATGGGACCATACCTAACCTTCACAAAGTGGAGGGGGGGATCATGGGTCTATACCTTTCCCTCACAAAGTGGAGGTCATGGGACCATACTTTTCCTTCACAAAGTGGGAGGCATGGGACCATACCTTTCCTTCACAAAGTGGAGGGACATAGGACCATACCTAACCTTCACAAAGTGGAGGGAGGGGAGGGGGGGTCATGGGTCTATACCTTTCCTTCACAAAGTGGAGGTCATGGGACCATACATTTCCTTCACAAAGTGGGGGTCATGGGACCATACCTTTCCTTCACAAAGTGGAGGTCATGGGACCATACCTTTCCTTCACAAAGTGGAGGTCATGGGACCATACCTTTCCTTCACAAAGTGGGGGGACAGGGGACCATACTTTTCCTTCACAAAGTGGGGGGACAGGGGACCATACATTTCCTTCACAAAGTGGGGTCATGGGACCATACCTTTCCTTCACAAAGTGGGGTCATGGGACCATACCTTTCCTTCACAAAGTGGGGGACAGGGGACCATACTTTTTCTTCACAAAGTGGGGGGTCATGGGACCATCTTTTCCTCCACAAAGTGAGGGAAAATGTTTTTCAAAAACTCATGTATTTGTGTTGTTTTTTATAATCTGCCTGAAAGTTGGGCTACAATTCCCCCCCCCCCCTCCCTTCCCAGTAATTATGACCTTGGCCCTATTGACCTTTTCAAACTGAGTTTAACCGAATGTGATTTCCTCAGTACTTCAACCTATCAACTACTAGGGAAATTTTTCTTATTTTGAGGAAAAAATTGTAAGCAGCAGTATGCGTGCCTATTACTTTCATGTATAACGTATGTATTTTTTCATATGCTTGGTCCCATACCGTGTGTGAATTGTGCAGATTCCCCCAGTATTTGATTGGTCAATAAAGATTCCCCCAGTATACGATTGGTGCATTATGAAGACGTAAATCTCGGCCATGTGACATTATTTAAATTAGTTTTCCAGAAATTGCCGATTCAGATTTGAAAACGTCTATAACAATGGACTATAATAGCAAACACAGCAAACCATGCCTCTATGTCACCCCACATACATAAGTACACAATATAGGCCTACTATCTGTAGCTTTACAAATACATGTGCATTAATCACTCTTTAGACTATAAGGAAGAAGAAAATTTAACTTTTCAATGACGTAAAAGGTAAATTACAGTCTGTTATCAAACTGGTTTGTTTGCCAGCAATTTGTGTTTGGTGTTTTACTGTACATTCATTTCCTTGTTGATGCATGGGTAACCTAATGTAAAGTACACTACATTAAATTCACACATACTGTAGGCCAATAAACACATCATTTCCTGTAATATTAAACTTTGTTTAAAAGCTTATTCGAACTCACAGTACTGTAAATGGGTGAGAGGGTGCAATTACATTGTTTGAGTATGAATGTGTATGTGTGTGTGTGGAAGGAAAGGTGGGGGGGGGGGGGGAAGGGGGAGGGGGAAGGGGGAATATAATCTAACTTATACTTTCCAGAGGGACAGATTCCACATTTTGAAGAACATCTTTGAAAAATTCCAAATTAGATTACATTAATTTTCTAAAGTACAGTAATTGTTAAAGGAATATTCTGTAAATTTCCATTTTCTAGTAGGACTCAAAGATTGCATGATTGTAATAAAAGTGACCTCACAGTGTACAGTGTGATATCATAAAGGCAAATCAAAGACAATGTTTGTGTAATGTGTATTTCTTTGAAAATTGGTTGCTTTTTCCTAAATTACTTGAAGCAATTTGTTGTTTATTGATTAAAATGGCTTATAACATCCACTTTATAAGAAAGCACTTTGCCAATTTGATAATGAATAAGTTACACTCTAAATAAAAGAAAACATTGGAAAAACATGTCTTGGATCTGCCTTTGTACACTGCGAAGCCACTTTTCAACACACTCTCGCAATCTTTGAATTGCAATAACTCCTTAATGGAAGAAGATATCAGTTGACATGATTTTTACGCCAAATTGTTTCTTTAATATTTCTCTATCATATAAAAATAAAAATTCAGGGGAATATTCCTACAGTGATATTCCTATACATTCCTATATTCCTTTATATTTCCATATTTTTCCAAAAACTTCTTCCTTTGTTTTCTTTTTATCTTCTATCATGCAAGATGTTTACAAACATTTCCAAAAGTTTAAGATCACTTACTCATTTCTTTTATAATAAGTTGAAAGAAGTGGGTTTGGGGATGATGCCACGGCAAAGTTTCCACTTCCGGTGTCCACCAAGACATGAAGCTGAGGAACAAGAAAAAAACATCTCAATAATCAGAACTGGCATGTCATTTACAAGTACACAATCACTTGTTCTCCCTGTGCAACATCCAGAGGTCGAATTTGCCACTGTTCCAAGAACAGTGCTTTTAAAGAAGGAACAGTGAATTTTCAAACATCAGTATTTTGGTGGGACAGTGTTCTTTTCACAAGCATGAATGATTTTAACTGATTTCTGCTGCTTAAAAAAAATCTTGTCAAACAAGATTATCATTAAAATAATTTCTTCCAGTAAGAAAAAGTTTTTCCCACCTTGCCTGCAATTGCCAATACAATTAATCATGAATACACATAGCAAGGCTGCTTGCACGTGAATGACTTTCCGCAACGGGATGCTGCATCATGTAAATACTAATAATTGACATACTGTACCTATTTGCACAAATTAACCAATAAAGTAGTAGTACATTAAGCCCATATTGAAAAGGAATTTGTCCCATTATCAGCAAAAAAGTTGGAACAGTGAAATCTGATCCAAAACAGTATTATTTGAAAAAGCACTGTTCCGTGGAACAATGGTATAAATCTTAAATTTCGACCCCTGGCATCTGGCCAACAAAATTTACAACAGAACGATCCTGGCATTGATATTACAATAAGTTGCTATTTGGGACATGCAAAACGAATCATATTGCCTAAAATAATATTTGGTAATTCAAAATGTGAAATGGTGTTAAAATTTTAGGACTGCAGTAATAAATTTGTGAACAATATGTCAGACAGCGTCAAGCAGTGACTGGCGTCAAACATACCCCCCCCCCCACCACTGGCATGTCACATATGCATGCATATCAAATTTTAAAGAGGGTCAAGAAATATTTTCTGAACAAGACAAAATAGGCTGAGCTATATCTTCAAAACTCCAACAACTTCGAACTATGATATTTCTAATCTATTTAGAATTTCTTTCTACGTGTATATCAGGGGTAGCGGAGCGGGGGAATCAGCCCCCTCCTCCCCAATAATTTTAAGTGCACATGTTATCACATTACCTGACCTCATAAGCCCCCCTCTCAATATAGCTATTACAATCACATGTCACCTGACCTCATTAGCCCCCCCCCTCAATATTTTGAATGCTCCACCACCCCTGCCTGTATATGCTTTAATAGACCTGAAAACAAACATGAAGCAGACAGGCACAGTAGTTTCAGCTTGTTGATTAAAATCAGGTAAAGAAGTCAATCTCATATAAAAATTTATTGTGATTTCCAATTAGGAATAACAAAAACAGATCTAGAAAAAATAATAATAATACAAACTTTAATTCTATTAGTTTCCAAGATTGAAATATTATCTATTCCAAAGATCATGTAGAATTTTCCTTTTTTACAATAATAAATTAATTAGAATTCAATATTTCCTAAAGTTGATAACGACCCATTGCTCAAAAAAGTTGAGGAGTTCCATTGGATTTGAGAATTCTGCAAATGACCTTGATTTACAGTAATTCACCATGTGATCAATATGGGCAATCACTCAGCAGTTAAGTCAGTAAGCCCCGCCTATACATTAATATTCATGACATCACTACTATAACATTAGAATATATGTTCATGTACAGACCATAACCCATCTGTATGTGTACCACATATGGCATAAATCTGATATACCGTTCATGAGATATGGTGTTTATATTATTTAGCACTTTCACATATGATTAAAGGATTAGTCCAGTGGTCACGCAAGTTTATCTTATATAAAGGAGGACATCAAAAGAAACAAAAAGGTGAAGAAAGCATTCAAAAATCTTATTCCGTTAAGGAGATAATCAAGCTTTAAAAACTCTGTCTTATCTGTGTAGAAATGACTATGGAAGGTTGTGTCTTCATCCTCACATTTTTAACAATTGTTAATGTATTTTAAAGAAAGTTTATTTAATTTTTTCACTATTTCAAATATTTTTTCTCAATCTTTCTTGAAGTAGTAAAATTCCCTGATTCAGTTTTATTACTTTTTTGACATATCCAATGGTTTTTAAGCCACAAATTCGCAGGACAAAATATGATAAAATATATTTATAAAGACTTTGATGAATATGAGGCTACATGTCTGACATCACAACTAGTCTGATTTCAGTCATTTCTACACAAATGATACCAAACTTTAAACTTAGATATCTCCTTAATGGAATAAGATTGTTGCCGTTGAATGCTCTTTTTTCTCTCACTATTTTGTTTCTTTTGAAATACTCTTTCATATGAGATAGACTTGCTTGACCCCTGAACTAATCCTTTGAGCCACACCAACCATGCTTATTAATGACATCTGTTAATCATGTACACAATAACAAACAATAATATCATGCCCAGTATGATACAAAATGGACACACTTCACAAATTTAAAAACTCTCACTTTGAGCCCTGCCCACTTATTAATATGTTTGGCATCACCACCAAAACAATAGGGCACATCTATAGACCATGGGCTATCTGTGTACCACACATGACGTGAATCCACTTAATAGTTGTTGAGATAACATGTTTACAAGCTTTTTGTTTACAAAATCATATTACCACCCACTACAGTCTCTCTCTCTCTCTCTAGGTGCCGAGTTTGGAGCAGACATTGGCGATCATAGCCCTCCACTCACTTCTGTTTAGAGCTAGATGCATAAACTTATTGTTACTTAGGCTGTTGTTGGTTGCCCAGTTGTTTAAACTTTGGACATATTTAACTCGCTGCCTTCCTCTGCTTCTTTTGCCCTCAATTTTCCCACATACTGCAAGCTGTTCCAACCCACCCTCCCAATAAACATGCCCTAAAAATTATATCTGTCTTCTTCTGATGGCATTGAGTAGGGTCCTGTCCATGCCTGAAGCTATCAGGACATTTGTTTTCCTTTCTGTCAAGATATTTTTAACATTATCCTAATGAACCACATTTCCGTAGCTTCTAATCTTTTCTTGATATCACTGGTAATTGTCCAGCATTCACAGCCATAGAGTCTTAAGAATAGACCATACATATGCCTTCAAGACACGGACTTTCATGTCCATTCCAATATTTCTATTCTTAGAATTGGATTCATTTTTGTAAACATGTCTTTTGCAATTGCAATGCATTTTCTAACTTCGTTAATGCACCGACTATCTGATGTTAGAGTATAGCCCAAGTACTTAAACTGTTGTACTTGTTTAATTATTTCTCCTTGGCTTTGTATACTACATAATGGGTTTATGGCTTTTTTTTAAACCACCATACATTCTGTTTTCTTTACATTTAGAGACAGCCCTCTCTTTTCACTTTCCTTTACAACTTTATCCAGATTCCAGAAGAGACTGCAGTTTTTCTTCTGACTCTGCTATAAGTACCGTGTAATCTGCATAACATACTGTAGGTTATTCATATTATAGCCTCCAACTTTCAGCCCCTCAAGACTGTCAATGTTACGAAGTACTGTTTCACTGTAAATGTTGAAAAGATCTGATGACAAAACACACCCCTGCCTGACAAAACCTCAGCAGATTACCTTAAATTCACTGTAATCTCCTTCAAGTCTTATTGCTGCTTCCTGGTCCCAGTATAGGTTTCTTATTACTCTTAGGTCTTTTCCCTCAATGTTTAAATTACTGAGTATTTCAAAGAGATCTTCATGTTTGACTTTGTCAAAGGCTTTGGAGTAATCAATTAAACATAAATATAAATCTTTCTGCACTTCTATGCACCATTCCATGATCATTGATAGTGTAAATATTGCATTCCTACTGCCTTTGTCTACACAAAACCAAATTGTGTTTCTGAGTTTCTGGCCAAATACTATTTTTCATCCTGGACATTAGAACCTGAAGCAAGACCTTGGCGATATGGCTCATCAAGCTTATGGTCCTGTGTAGTTCGCATTCTGTTGCACCTGGTTTCTTTGGTAAGGTTATGAACATACTGTAGATTTGCTCATATCTGGTGGTATCTCTCTTGTATCATATATCATGTTTAAAAACCTAGTTATACTTTCAATGCCTACATCATCAAGAGCCACAAAAACTTCAATTGGCATTTTGTCAGGTCCTGATGCTTTGCCATGTTTCATGATACTGATGGCTCTTTGCACTTCCTCCTTTGGTATTGGTGGGCCCACCATGTTCTTTTTAATGGTAGGTTTTTCTCTTCTGTCTCCTCACTACAGTATGTCTTCTAAAAAAAATCAACATTTTTATAACATAAACACGTACTACTCACTAATATGCATGACATCGCCACCAAAAACAATAGGGCACATCTATGGACCAGGGCTATCAGTCTACTAAATATGACATGAATCCAGTGTACTGTTCTTGAAATACTGTGTTTACAAGTTCTTTTCAGCAAAATCATTAAGCCACGCCCACTATGCATATTAATGAAATTTAACATATTTACACAATGAACATGTACACACCAGGTTAATAATTGTACCAAATATGAAACAAAATATACATGCAATTGTTAAAATATGAACATTTCCAGATTTTAACATTAAGCCCCACCTACTCATAAATATGCACATCACCAACAAAAACAATAGGACACATCTACAGACCATGGGCTATGGACAATACAAAATTGAATGATCAGGTATAAGTTGAAAATGAATAATGGTAACAAAAATCATTTTCTTTGGTACCCCTCAACAACTGCAAAACTAAAGATTGAAACAGTTCGGGTTGGTGGTCTTCCTATAAAGTCTGTTAACTATGTTCGTGACCTGGGAGCATAGCTCGATTGCAATCTGAATATAAAATCACATGTTATTAAGAAATGTAGATCAGCCTTTACAATCTTTACAACATTAATAGAATCAGGTCCATGTTAACTAAAGAATCAATTTATTCACTTGTTCATGCACTTGTCAATATTTATATTGACTATTGCAACTCCTTTCTTGCTGGTGTGCCATCTAACCTCATTCAGTGTTTTAAAATTCAAAATTTTTCAGCAAGGATAGTCAAAAAGACCCAGAAATATGATCATGTCACACCTATCTTATACTCTCTTCATTGGCTCCCTGTTAACATGCGCACACAGTACAAAGTAGTTAAAGTCTTTAACTGCATCCATGGTAAAGCACCCCAGTATCTTAGGGAACTCATTGTTTGTAAAGACCTACAAAGAACCTCCACAATCGTTCATCATTCTGGCTCAATGTTCTAAAAACACACAACTTGGGAGGGAGGGCAATTGCACGGGTGGGGCCTCTTTGGTGGAATCAACTTCCTAGTGATATATGCATATTAATAATCACATAAGATTTCTAAGAGTGCTGAAAACCCATTTATTTAACTTGTATTTTAAGTGTTGATTTTCTTTGGCTGGGCATTACAGTAAGTGTACTGTATCTTTTATTTATATCATTCGAGTTTTTTTAATATTTTTTTATAAAGCGTTTTGAATATACATATACTTAAAACGCTATATATATTAATTATATTATTAATTATATTATCTGTATGCCACATATGACATAAATCCAGTGTACCGTTCTTGAGATACCATGTTTATACAAGCTCTTTCCAGCAAAATCATATCAAGCCCCGCCCACTATGCATATTAATAAACTTCAACTTTTTATACAATGAACATGTACACACCAACATCATAATACTAAATATGAATAAAAACAGACATGCGATTGTTAAAATGTGAGCATTTCCAAATTTTTACATAAAGCCCCACCTACTTATTAATATCCATGTCATCATCTTCAAAAACAATAGGGCACATCTACAGACCATAGGCTATCTGTGTACCACATGTGACATTAATCCAATATACCGTTCTTGAGATATTGCATTTACGAGATGGCCATCACAAACAAACACACATACATACAGTACACACAATATCATAACCGCATAGCTTCCTGATGCTATCGCATCGAACCAAAAACCTTCACGCTAGGAGTTAGGTAAAATCACATGAATGACAAAGTAAACAAAATTTGGGGGTGCATGCATGGACAAAATTTGATAAAACAATGACCAACCAAGTTCTTTAAGGTCAAGCTTTATTAAAAGCATAATATCATAATATTAATTTGTTTTAAAAGCATAATATTAATTTCTACAAATTGATATAAAGATACCTACCCGTTGTCCACGTGACCCAATATTGATATCAACATAATAACCAAGTCCTGGGTTACCCCTCAAATTTTTCCTTTGACCAGGTATATTCAGATCGTCTTCTAAAACAATTTCCTCAAATGCATACTCTCTGGTTCTTTTCAATTTCATTGAATAAATTGTTTGCTCTTGAAAATTGTTTCCTGACACAAATTGTGTAATGAATGACATGAAAAGAAACAATAGTAGGCCTAAGTGCTTCATGTTTTGTACATAAAAAACTGACTGTAAAATTATCCAGACTCCACACATCCTTGGTTTTTGTGATTTTACAAAAGGTGTCCACATACTGACATCAACAAATAAGAACTAGCCTACGAAACAAAAGTACTGTAGGCCTAGGCCTGCATGTACAAGTTTTCGTTCAGCAGAGACACCATTAACGCGTAAAATCAGGTGACTGCTCGCCGTCGTTCACACTCAATAATCTAAAGCGATTTGTTTATTCCGATTTTGTTCAAGCCATCCCTTCAAAACTGCATTATTTCCTCGAAAGAAAATTTGGTTATTTTTTGTTTTAAAAATTGCTTAAAACCCGATCAGCTTTCATGGCACTGCGGGACCCACTGTTGCAACATTTAAAGCGACGCTCGACTGTACCACGTACTAGGCTAACTCAAACGTACTCATTTGCTGAATTTGATATTACTCCAGCCATAACTAACTGTATGTAGCATATAACTGTGTACTGTAGCATGTAGGGCATACTGAGTGAGATGTTTTTCTCACTAGCCCATGACGTGTTTCGATTGTACTGATGATGATAAAAATCTAGATTGTGGGGTTTTCCCTTTTCATTTCAGTGAAATCAGTGGTTTACCACGAACCAATACTGTCAAATTGAAAATCAGTTGGCGTTTATGTCCTCTTGAAGGATTTTTGCCGACTTAACCGATTCAGATTCAGCTCTTGTTAAATTGAAAATACTGTCAAATCGAAAATACTGTCAAATTGAAAATACTGTCAAATTGAAAATACTGTCTAATTGAAAATACTGTCAAATTGAAAATACTGTCAAATTGAAAATACTGTCAAATTGAAAATACTGTCAAATTGAAAATACTGTCAAATTGAAAATACTGTCAAATTGAAAATACTGTCAAATTGAAAATACTGTCAAATTGAAAATACTGCAAATTGAAAATACTGTCAAATTGAAAATACTGTCAAATTGAAAAAATTGAAAATACTGTCAAATTGAAATTATTGTCAAATTGAAAATACTGTCAAATTGAAAATACTGTCAAATTGAAAATAGTACTGTCAAATTAAAAATAGTACTGTCAAATGGTTCATAACTGATTTTGATAAAACGATTTGCTATTTTCATTATGACTAAATATTTTCTTCCAGTCATAGAAAGTGTAGTGGGGAAGGAGAAATTAGTTAGAGAAGGGAAAATTAGTTAGGGGGAAGAGAAATTAAGTTAGGGGAAGGGGACCTCAACCTTCAAGATTTCACCAACATTTGGGAGGTGAAATGTGGAAAATGATTAGTGGGACCTAGCATAACATTTGAAAAGAATGGTAAATTTAACAAATATTTAGTATAATTATGTGTTGAAATTTGGCACCAATTTCCCGAAAATTCAAGGAAATTTCCCCAAAATGAAAGAAATTTCCCGAAATTTCAAGCAATTTTCGCAAAATGAAGAAAATGATCCGAAAATTAAAGAAAGCTTTCCGAAAATGAAAGAATTTCATTCTGAAAATTGAAGATGACTTTCCAGGAATTAAAGGATCTTCGTCGATTAGCAGCAAAGTTTCATGGAAACTTAATTTACCAGTGCAATTTCTTCGCTGATCAACCTGGGAATTTTCGGGTTTAAAGTTCATCCCTCCAGACTCTCCCTCTTCTCCACCGAGAGGTCACCCTTCGCACACGGTTTTCTTGCTGCCTGGGCAGAACCTGGGCCCAAATACGATTTTCAGAATGTATGATGGTTAGAAATTAAAATGAATGTATTTTTTTTTTTTTATGAAAGGGAAAATTATATCAAAGTCACACCAGGGAGGTGATGGTTCCACAACAATCATCAGGGACGTCGGAACAAGAGGCAAGAAGCGGGATTACTTTTCTTGCCATCTATCCCCGAGAAGTTATAGAACTCTTGATTATTCCCAAAGATGGTAAAATGATGAAAACAACAGATAAATTAAATTCATCATCACTATCTAATATTCTCTCTGAATCATTTAATTTCAAGGGTAATGTCTGTACAACTATAATGTCTATATAACTATTAGGCTATATATGGATATCTTGAAATTAATCCTAGTAGGAATATATATATATATATATATATATATATATATATATATATATATATATATATATATATATATATAAATATATATATATATATATATATATATATATATATATATATATATATATATATATATATATATATATATATATATATATATATATATATATATATATATATATATATATATATATATATATATATATATATATATATATATATATATATATATATATATATATATATTATATATATGTTTATATTAAAATGATAATCAGCATATATATATATATATATATATATGTATATACATATATACATATAAATTATACACATCCACGCACAATTACAAATATACGAACAAAGATAAAATAAGGAAATATAGCACAAAGTAAATAAATGAGTTTTTATTCTTTTTGATTGAACTTATATTGGTTGTGTTTCTTAGATTTAATAAAAGCGAATTCCAAAAAAATGGGGCAGCATGGAAGAATGACCGGGTCCTATCGTTTTTGGCTTTGTGCCTGGTATTTTATATTTGTTTTGGTGTCAAGACCTCAAAAGGTTGTCTTGAATCAAAAGGTCAATAAAATAAGATGGCGCCAAGCCAACTCTAGCTTTTAATGTAAGTAAAATGATTTTAAAGTTCGACCTTGAGACAGTGTAAATCTTTAAGAATGGGTATTATGTGCTGAGATCTTTTTGTATTAGTGATTAACCTAGCAGCAAAATTTCAAATACGTTGAAGTTTTTGTAGCTGGTATTTTAGGATTCCGAATAGTATTCTATTGCAATAGTGTAAATGGGATGTTACGAAATGCGTGAATTAATTTTACAAGGACTTTTTATTTACATAATGTTTTAATTTTGTTGAGTTGGTAAAGCTGTGCAAAAGCTTTTAAACAACGTTACTTCTTGAAGATTCATTGAAAGATTTTTGTCAAAAATTACCCAAGGTTTTTAACACTCACAACTGGTTTAATCTCAGCTTGACCAATTGTTATAGATGAAATGTTTACTCTGGAAAGCATTTGATTTAGGTAGAGAATATGCTTTGTAACTCAGCACGTTCTGCACGTGTATTTTCCGAATTATGGGATAAATAAGATTTGAAGAATTTTGAGATTGCATGTAAAATTGTGACTGTGATATATATATATATATATATATATATATATATATATATATATATATATATATATATATATATATATATATATATATATGTAATATGTAATATGTAATATATAGTATGTAAAATTGTGACTGTGATATATATTTATAGATATATATAATATATATATATTCTTCAAATTTTATTTTTATATATATATATATATATACAAAATTTAAAGAATTTTGATATTGTATGTAAAATTGTGACTGTGATATATATATATATATATATATATATATATATATATATATATATATATATATATATATATATATATATATATATAAATATATATATATATATATATATATATATATATATATATATATATATATATATTAATATATATATATATATATATATATATATATATATATATATATATATATATATATATATATATATATATATATATATATATATATATATATATATATATATATATATATATATATATATATATATATATATATATAAAGATAATGAAAAATGAAAGAGAAGACAGTTCAAAATAATGTAATTCTCTGAAGGAATATTCCCATGATTTTTGTAACCTTTTATAAGAAAGAAAAAAATATTAGAAACAATTTAGTACAAAAATCATATTGATATGTTATTCCTACCAGAAGATATTCAAATTTTAAAGTTCACAAAAAAATGCCAATAAACGATTAAGAAAAGGCTCAGTATGACATCACAGCAAGACGTTCTCCCACAAAGTTGATGTATTTCATAAAAATTCATCATTCTATTTTATTAGTTTTTACTAATAAAAAGGATGATAAATTTTGATGGATGATAAACCTGATAGAAAAATAAAGTGATGAAAGTTAGGTATTTATATACACTGTCAACTTCAATAACTTTTAAAAAATTGTTTCTAATCATACAGAAACAACTAATTAACATTCAAAGAAATACAAAAACATTTGCAATGGAATTGTCTCCATGATATCATACATATGTCTCTATGACATCACCAAACACGAATTCATCATACTGTACAAAAACTTTAATATGCAATTGGGAAATCTTTGAAAATCCATATCTCCTGAACGGAATATGATATCAAACTGATTTTTGTACCGAATTGGCTCTAAAAGTATGCTCTTTCAAATAAAGTTTTTACAAAAAAAAAAATCATGAAATATTCCTTTAGGTCCATGATTGCAGTCGCTGCAAATCAGATTGTTTTCTCCTGCTAAATTCTGACTGAGGTTATGATGGAGATTCAAAGCCTCTTGGTCATATCCAACTGCATGCTGAGCCTCCTATTTAATGAAGAATTGCAAAACAATGAGCTAACATAAGAAAATTCAATAAGTTTTTCTTATGTGAATACAAGAGATAATTCATGCAAACCTATAGATGATTGATAGGATCAGCGGCAGCGTTAGGGGTACGGGACATTTTTAAGATATCTTTGCCCTCCTACCCCCTCCATACCATTCATGTAATTATGGTGTGGTACCGGGAAAATCCACAGACGCCATGCAGGATCAAACACCTTCCGGTACGGTTGTTTTTTGCATCGAGCGAAAAATATTTTGGTGATGAAAAGAATTGTCACCATCAATTGCTGAGCAAATATTTAGGCTTTGTACTTTAGGGATACCGGTACTATATAAAATTGTTTATATCGTCCTATATGCCTCCAAGTTTATTTAAACTGTTCTATCATTACTACATGGGGCGTAAATTAACTTCGAGCACAAGGAGAGGGGAAGGGGGTAAGATTAGTTTGCATTACGAAAATTTGCATTTGTCTGAATTATCTATGGAACAATTATGTTCTGAATTGTGCCAGCAGTGGGCAAAATTATGGACTCGTTCATGAATAATGGGCGAAGCTTTCGAAGCTCAGAAGATTTCTTGTTTTAAAAGCCCCAAAATGGCTGAAAATCAACACACTTAAGATTCTGATATCTAGATGATTCTGGCATGATTGAGATTGTTTTCTGATTTAGACAGTACATAAATCATTTTACGTTAATGCTCAACTAAGATCGGTGCCAAAGTATGATGATGTTTATGCATCATGCCGAGTCCAAAATATAGGCCTACAAAGTGAAATAAATTGAATGTCTATTGAAAAGGGTTGTTTAAGTTGCTTTTTATAAGCTTTTTGAATTTTATTTTACTTTTTCTCTCTTGATTTCAAGGAGATATAATTTTTTCTTATAAAACAAATTAAAAACGCTTACTGAAGGTATTTGCATGTATTGCTTTAACATCTATCCATGAAAGTAGCAATTTCATCAAAATTGCTTAAAATTGACCAATTTACAGCATTTTAAATCTCAGCCATCAACATATGATATATTACACGGCGATCTTGATTTTTTGTAAATCCTTTGCATAATTCAAAAGTATAATTCTTAAAAGTGGTGTGGCAAATGATGACCACAAGTTTTTGAGTTTTATACCGCCGCCTATACCTCAATTAAATTTAACAGAAAAAGGCTTTCCAATCTTTTTAGCCTGCTGAGGATCAAAGAAAGAAATTTAAAGTATTGCATAAAGACCTTAGGCTGGCTTCGAGTTCATTCAAATATCACAAATGTACTAAGTGAATCTTGTTAAAACTTAATCAGTCATAACCAAAAACTGATCTGCTCTAAATTGAACTCTTTTGACTCCTTTAGAATTTGATATCTACGGAAGCCCATCAAAGCCATTTAAGAAAAATATTTTTGGAGTGGAGAAAAGAAAACAAAAGTTGTAATGCTTAATGTTAAATTCAAGCACTTCTATTAATAGTGCCTGTTTTTAGGGTTAAGGCCGCTACACACCGAACGCGACGCGGCGAGCAATTGTTTAAACAAAATTGAATAAAATAAAGGAAAAGAAATATTTTGTCCTCTTGTTTTCAGAGAAGGATCGTCATCGCATGGCTATCCAGATAATAACTGAAAATTGATTGAAAGATCGTTTCTACGCCCATTTAAGCAAAATTCGCGTCGCGACAGAAAATCGTGCCCCACTAAAGCGAACTCCCACAGTTTGAAGAAAAAAGCATTTCTAGCAAACTTTTCAGAATCATCAGAAAGCCGTAATTGTAAACTGTATCGTGTGTAAACAAAAAGTCAAAGGATCTTATAATATTTGTTTCCTGTATGATTATCTAAAAAATCGCTCGCCGTGTCGTGATCGGTGTGTTACGGCCTTAAAAGGGTTAAGGAATTAAGTCTAACCCTTTTTCTCAAAGCGTAAGTTTTTACAGATTTGCGTTATATATAAAAGAAGCACATTCTCAATTACTCTTGCGTTATCTGTGTAATAATACAGTGTACATACTTACGCTGCGAGCTGCCTAGCACCACTGGCAGTACTGCACTATCTGACTATGTATCCTCAACAAGGGGAGAGAATAAATCCTAACGACTTTGGCTGGCAACTACGGCAAAATTTAGGTGGTCCTCAACGCCCACGTTATTCACACGAAAGAAGAATGCCATTTCGTGATGATCCTTGTGGCATAGTTTGTGTTATCATCGCATACGCTGCCATTTTGTATGCAGACTACGTTGTAATAGAATGGATCATTTTACCGTCCATGTCAGTCAGGTAAGTTTACGTTAGGCTAGCATTGTAGCACTGCCTACTCATGTTACATAATTATTATAATATTATATTAATGCAGGTCATTATAACTGTACTAGCTGCTTCATTTTTTTAATCAAATACTTGTTTTTAATAACGAAATATTTCCTCAATTGTGTGTGACTTACTCTTTAAGTTAAATTATGTGTGATTGTGAGTCATATACAGTATGAATCACAGGCTACAGTAATTATGATCATTGATAGACAAGCTTGACAAAAATATTGCAAAGACAATTCTAAAATCATTATTCTTCTCTATTAAGTAATGAGTGGAATGGTTTGCTTGGTTGGGTGGTTTATAGCTTCAATTCTGTTCACAATTTCAAAGTCAACATTGATAAGTTCTTCACTATGGGCATCTTTTATTTTTTTATTTTGCGGTGGTGTTAATTTAGGCATTTTATGGGGTGATTCACCCTTCTTAGCCCGTATTCTTGTTAATATGTCATCTTATTAATATGACATCTTCTTAATATGTCATAATGTTTCCTGGATGAAAGGCTAGTAGCCTGAGATTCCAGACCTAGAAGTGTCAAGTAAATCGTGATTCTCGGCCTTGAAGTGAAAGCGAAAAGCCTAATTACACTAGTGCTTATTCAGCCTGTTGTTGAACAAAATTTAAATTGCATGCTTTCAGGACCTGCTTAGGAAAATTATTCCATAACTTTCAAATCCGGTTGGAGAAAAAATTGTCGAACGCTGGTAAACGAATGTGATTGAAGAATTTTCCTGTTTTTAGAACCTCTTTTTCTAGTATTATTACAAATAGGTAATAAATTTACAACTCTTGTATCAAATATATGTGAGACTATCTTATATACTTCAATCAAATCACCTCTTGCACTTCTGTAAGTTAATGTTGGTAGTTTGAAATTGTTAAGCCTCTCTGGGTATGGCAGATTATGCAAATGTTGGTGGCTCTCCTTTAAACATTTTCGATCAATTCAATGTGTTTTTTCTTCGATGGGTACCAGACACAGTTTGAAAATTCCAGATGAGGTCTTACAAATGCCTTGTAAAGTTGGACCAAAGCGGTTATGTCAAGATATTTCATTGATCTGCGGATGAGTCCAAGTATCTATCATATTTGCCTTGTTGACTTTCTCGTTGATGTGAGCCTCAAAAGTAAGCTTGGACTTAAAAGTTACTCCTAGTCCTAGATCCTTCTCATTAGATACAAATTCAAGATTATGATTCAACATGGTGTAGCATAAATCACTTGACGGAGAACAATGTGCAATTTCTAGGACCTTGCACTTGTTTGAGTGAAACTCCAATAGCCATTTAGAAGACCAGTTTGCCAAGGAGTCCAGGTCAGCTTGCATAATATTATGGTCTTGAGTTTACCTCATTGACCTATAAATCTTAGCGTCATCTGCAAAAAGCTAAATTGAAGAACTCACAGTATCAAGGAGATCATTTATATATATATATGATAAATAGGATCGGACCCAAAACTCTATCTTGTGGTATACCGCTGGTCACTGTCTTTGAATTAGAAGTACAACCATTTATTATAACACGCTGTGACCTATTTGTAAGAAAGGATCTGATCCAGCTATATAGTGGATCTACAATACCATATTGTCATCTAACTTACATGTAATATGTCATCTAACTTGATATGTCATATAACTTGATATGTCATCTAACTAAATATGTCATCTAACATAACATCTATCATACTTCTCGTCCAATTTTCAAAAACAATCGCTCCCAAAGAAACAAATCCAAAGAAAAAACAAGTGAACTCAGACCCAGCAGATCTTCCTCCAGATAACCTCCCGCCTCCTTTATGGCATACACCACAATCAATTACAATAACACCCACAACATCATACAATGGAACATTAGGAGCCTTAAGGCCAATTCTGAAGATATCGACCTTCTGGCCTCCACCTTCAACCCGGTCGTCTTCTGCCTACAAGAAACTTTCTTGAAAACCACCGACCATTACTCCCTTAACAACTTTGCTTGCTATCACAAACATCAAGTGGATGCTGACAGGGCCTGTGGTGGCGTCTCCATTCTCGTTAGACACGATATCCCACACAGCCCTGTTCGTGTGCACACCGACCTTCAGGCCATCTGTATTTCTATCTCCTCCACAAAACTTTCACTCTCTGCAATATCTATCTCCTCCCAACACCAACATTCAACCAACCAGCCTTAACAACCTCATCTCTCAGCTTCCCACCCCTTCATCCTTCTTGGTGACTTCAACGCTCACAACCCTCTGTGGGGCTCTAATACCACCACCCCTAGAGGCAAGTTCATCGAAAACGCTCTCCGTCAGCACAGCCTGTCCTTACTGAACACTAACTCCCGACCTACCTTCATCCTGCCACAGGCTCTCTCACCTGTATTGACCTGTCTATCTGTTCCCTAACCTCCTCCCTGACTTTAGTTGGAGAGTCACTGCTGACCTCTGTGGTAGTGATCATTACCCTCTTCTTATACACTCCAATCTTCAAATCCCCACTGAGCACACCCCAACTGGAACCTCGACAAGGCTGACTGGTCCCTTTTTGAAACCCTCTGTGACTCACACCTCTCCCCCCCCATCTTCTCGAGGATGAGGATCCATGTCTAACTTCAGTAATATCCTTATCAACATCGCCACCTGCTCAATTCCCAAAACCTCCAAACCCCAAATCATCCCCCCCAACCCCTGGTTCTCAGATGACTGCAAAACCGCCATCAAGAACAGGAAAAGAACCCTCAGGAACTTTAAAACTAACCCGACCACCCATAACCTTAACCTCTTTCGCATCAGCCGTGCAAGGCCAGACGCACTATCAAGGACAGTAAAACCAACACTTGGAACAACTTTATCTCTTCTCTCACCACCAACACGCCCACTAAGAAGATTTGGAGAATGGTTAACAGCTTCCACGGCAGAGTAGGCAAATCTTCCATCTCCCATCTCTCTTGGAATGGAGACCTTCTCACCGCAAAAAAAAAGACATCGTTGACCACCTCGCCGCCTCTTTCAGCAACATCTCGGCCTCGACCAACTACTCCAATGCTTTCAAAATCAAAAAGCTTATGCGATGAAGCCCGGAGAATCACTTTTCCTCTGACAACTCAAAGCTACAACACCCTCCTCTCACCCTTTCTGAATTAAACCAAGCCATCAGCGACGCTGGCTGCACCTCCAAGGGCCCAGATAACATCCCCTATCAGTTTCTGAAACACCTCCCCATCAAAGCCACCACTACCCTACTCACCATCTTCAACCACATTTGGTCCTCACACTCCTTTCCCCTATCTGGAGGACAGCTATTGTCATCCCCATCCTTAAACCGGGAAGGATAGCACCGACCCCACCAGCTACCGACCCATCGCCCCTTACTTGCTGTCTCTGTAAAATTATGGAAAAGATCATTAATCAGAGACTAAACTGGTTCCTCGAGACCAACAGAATCCTCTCTCTCACCAAAGCGGCTTCCAAAACGCCGCAATACCCTAGACCAGTTAATTACGCCGACACCGCTATCCGGGAATCCTTTGCAAAAAGGAACACCTCATTGCCATATTTTTGACCTCGAGAAAGCTTTCGACACTACTTGGAAATACGGCATTACCCGAAACTTCACACCATTGGCCTCAGAGGCCACCTCCCCATCTTTATTCAAAACTTCCTCTCACCCAGGCAGTTCCAAGTTCGTATTGGCCACACCCTCTCCAAGCCGTACCCCAAGAAGAGGGCGTCCCCAAGGCAGCATCCTCTCCCCACTCTCTTCAACCTGAGCATTAATGACATCGGGAATGACCTTGGCCCCAGCATCAAACGTACCCTACGTGGATGACTTCACCATCTTCTACTCCTCCCTAGCTTTCCTATTGTTGAAAATAGGCTTCAAACCAGCCTCAATCAGCTGCAAGTCTGGAGCAACAATAACGGTTTTAGATTCTCCAAAGACAAGACAGTCTGCATGCACTTTTGTCATTTCAACAACCTCCACCCCAACCCGAACTTTGTGCTCAATGGGAATCGCATCCCTAAAGTTGAAAACACAAAGTTCCTTGGTCTAACTCTTGACCCCAAGCTCACCTACAAGCCACACATCACCAACCTGAAACTAAAATGCAATAGCTCCCCTCAACCTCCTCCGACTGCTCTCCAACACTACTTGGGGAGCGAACCGCTATGCTCTCTCAAAATTTTCAGGCTCACCATTCGTGCTGCTTGACTATGGCAATATTGTTTACTGTGTCGCTCACAACTCATACCTCAACCACATTAACACCATCCAAAATGAAGCCCTCAGGCTTTGTCTAGGAGCCTACAGGACCTCCCCAATCACTAGCCTTCATGTTGAAGCCAACGAACCCCTTTCTACTTAGATGTAAAAAGCTTAGCCTCTCCTATGCTTTTAGAGTCCTCACCAACACTCAGAACCCTGTTTACAACCTCATTAGGTACCCCAATTTCTCCTCCCTCTTTGATAGGACTAAAACCCTATCGCCCCCTTCAGCTTACGCATTAAATCAGACCTCTTTCAACTTGGCATCAACCCCGCCACTCGCACCTATTCCTGGCCCACTTTTCCGCCTTGGGCCACCCCCTTCCTTCTGTCCACCTTGACCTCTCCACTTATAACAAAACTCATACTCACCCTAATCTCTTCATCAATCTCCACAACCAAATCAAAGACCAACTCTCAAATTACACCTCTATCTATACTGATGGCTCCAAGGAAGGCAACAAGACAGCTGCTGCTGCCATCATCCAAGACATCACCCTCAGTAGCAGACTTCCTGACCACTCATCCATCTTTTCAGCCGAGGCTAAGGCCATTCTCCTCGCCCTCAACTTTATTGAGTACTACTCCTCTTAGTCACTTTGCCATTTTCTCTGACTCAAAGGCTGTTCTTACTTCATTACTCAATCTTAAATGGGATAACCTCACCTGCCACCTCCTCCTCCGAAACTCTTTTCTCCCACCCTCTGCAGGAAAAGTGTTCTTTCTTCTGATCCCCAGCCATGTTGGCATCCCTGGCAATGACAGGGCTGATACAGCCGCTAAGCTTGCCCTTAACCTCCTCCCCTTCCCCTTTTCCCAAAACCCTCTCTGACATCAAACCGCTTATCGCTTCTCTTGTTCGTGACCGCTGGCAAACCTTATGGAACTTCCAAATTGATAACAAACTCCATGTTATCCAGCCCACAATCCCGATCAAATCCACCATCAACAACCTTTCTGACGACAACGCTCATATTACCCGCCTTAGAATTGGTCACACCCACCTCACTCACTCCCACCTCCTTATTGGTTCCCCCAACCCCTCTGTAACAATTGCCACTGCATCCTTACAATCCAACACGTTCTCCTTGCTTGCCCCTGTACAACCTTCCCAGAGCTTCTCTCGCTCCCCACAACTCAATTGCTGAGTTCTTCCAAAAAAATCCTCCAGATAAAATAGTCTCCTTCCTTCAGCATGCATCCCTCTACAACCATATTTAATCCTCCTCTTCCACCCCCTCTCTACTCTGTTTTTAGTTTTACCCATGCACCTCCTCTCTCGATCACAGCTTTCTGGCTTTTGTTCTTGAATTTCTCTCATTCTTCCCCTGGTCTCTTTCCTTACTACCTCTAAAATGATCTGACCTCTCAGGCACAATTTGACCTTCGTTGTCGTGGTGCCGTTAAGACCTCATCAAACAAACAAACAAACTAACATAATAGGTCATCTAACTTAATATGTCATCTAACTTGATATGTCATCTAACTTAATATGTCATCTAACTTAATATGTCATCTAACTTAATATGTCATCTAACTTAATATGTCATCTTACTTAATATTAGGCTTTCACGGTTTTGCCCCGACGTGTAACCGGTCGGTTTCCAAAACCATAACTGCGTTTTAACGCCAAAACCGGTTTTTCACCCGTAATGTAAACAAGCTTTGAACATTAAAATGCATTGCAGTAACTATAACTGCAATGTACTGCACTGATAAATGATAGCTGCTAACGATGTTTGGATCACAGTATTTTCTGTAAATAATGTTGAAAATGATAACGGAGGCATTCATCAATAAAATGTATTACTAAACTTTAATGATGTTTGTGTGTTAAGTGATATTTTATACCCCATTTTCCCCTCAAATAATGCTGATTATGCCATTAATGCCTTTGTCAGTCTATGTCTCAAGGCAGACATATAAAAATAGTTGTGAAAAGGCCGTGTTGACAGGCCATCTACAGTATATCCCCTTATTTGCTCACAATTTCTCATTCATAGTTATGATTTCAATTTTCTTTCATATAAAAAGAAAAGAAATTGTTGGATACTTGTAAAATAGATCAATTAAAGCTTCTAAATGCATTATTATACGGTTTGATGCTAGCCATTGTATAGTTGATTAGTGAATACAGCAGTACAATTGTTGCTGATTTGCATATAACCTATGGCGGGAAAATCTTACAGTTCAAATCCCACCCTCTTGATACTCAACATTTCTTTGAAACATTAACCATGGCCAGGCCGTGGCTCCTATTTGAAAAATGATATTAATAATAGCTTAACATAAAAAATCCTCATAAATAAATCATGCATACTGTACCTCTGTTATTTTTCAACTTCAATAATCATTCTTGCTATGCTTTTACTTTAAATAGGCCCCGTTTGTGCATCGCGATGGCATTTTTTGTCATACTCAAGCCACCAAAGGTTCCCACCCTATAGCCTAATATGGTATTTGCCTTCTTCAATGCAATATAAAACTGTGTGAATTATGGGAATTAAGAAAGTGCCTGCCAATGAAAAGTAGTGTCCAACTCCCCACCGAATTTGTATTTTCTTCATCAAAATGAAATATTAAAAATAAAAGTGTATTAACCTGCAATTTCTGTACGGATCAGGATTGAAAATTTAACTGAAATACATTGTATTCCGTATTTAATGTTGACAAGTTAAACCAAACCAGATCTTGTTTCAGCAAGGAGTTATGAAAACATTTTCTTTTAACAACACATGCCACGCACCCAAGCAAAAGCAATTCTTCGGCACTATGCAGATAACTTCAACATTGATTTGAAACATTTAACAATGATAAACAATATTTATGGTCATTCAGAATCGTATAAATCAGCAAAACACATTTGTATTTGAACATTCTGTTCGTACTTTCTATTTGTGAAACGGTGCGCAGAGCGCAATGCAGAGATAGTTATGCATACCAACAGGCTATCACCTGACAGGTCCGCAAAAAATATATAAACTTGCTCCACTTCGAGCCAATGAAATCATTTGAGCTTGTACCCCCAAGTGAATATCACGTGGTATGGGTCAATTACATATAACACATGATTGGAACGGAAGATTGCATCGCTCGTAGGCTACTACTATGAGTAAACATAATTACAGGAGAACGGAAGAAATTTTTCAAAACAAAATGCATGAAATCTTTTCTTCTTTTTAAATCTGAACAAATTTGACTGGGACTGTTGTTCAGAGGTTATTATGCACATGAAAATGAGATGAAGGGAAGGAATACAAACTTTTTGTGGGAATGAATGGGTCTCTGAATTTGAATAGGTTAATTCAGCAAAAATCCTTCTAGAAGACATGAACGCCAACCGAGCATAGCCAAAGTATGAGAAAAAAAAATCAATTAAGAATCTTAGTAAGTTTAGCTTTGAAACAATTTAGACTTGGTGCATGTACAATGTCTGGTGGTAAAGCATTCCAATCTTTTAGTGTTTGAGAAAAAAAAGGAGTATTTACTGTATAAACATTCTTTTTAGCATAAGGAAAGTGGAAATTCAGATCATGGTTATTTCTTGTATTAATTCTTGCATTTGGGATTAGGTTATCATTATCAATGGCAACAAGATTGTTATTGATTTTATATAGCATTTGTAGAGGGGTGTTCCTTCTTGTTATTAGCAGTGGCCAATCTAATTTATGAAGCATGTTAGTGACACTAGATTTATAAGAGTAGTCTGCCATACAGAGCCTGGCTGCTCTCCTTTGAATTGATTCAAGTTTATCTACATCGCACTGGTAATGGGGGTCCCAGACTGCTGATGCATACTCAAGTACTGGCCTATTAAACTAAAGCTTTATATGCAGTGGTTTTAATGTCAGTGGGACAGATTGAGAGGTTACGTCTTAATAGGCCAAGTAAAGAGTTTGCGTTGTTGGTGATGTTGTGTATTTGTTTATCCCATCTGAGTCTATTATCAATGTTAACACCTACTGTACATTCACAGGTGTACAGGTATGGGTGGGAGTTGACATGTTTTAGCGGCTGGTTGCACAAGGTATAAACTGGTGATTTATAGCATTTTCTAGGAGATATGGAGAAGGATGTAGCATTTAGGGGGGTTGAAATTCATTTGCCATTTATTTTGCCAATGTTCAAGTTTATTTCGATCGTCTTGGAGGATTTGTTGGCCAGAGGGTTAATCAGTTGTTCCATACACAAGACAATCAATCATCAGCAAACAGTCTAACCGTGCTTTTGTATTATTAGGGATGTCATTGACATATAAAAGCAAGAGTAAAGGACCTAAAACGGTACCTTGTGGTACACCAAATAGAACTTGTTAAGGATTTGAGATTTCGCATCACAGACAACACGCTGAATGCGGTTGCTGAGGAAGGATGCAAACCAGGCCAGTAGATTTCCATCATGCCATATGCGGAAAGTTTGGATAACAGGCGTTGGTGTGGGACTTTGTCGAAGGCTTTTGAGAAGTTGAGTATAGCCATAGAAATGGTACTGTTTTGGTCAATTTGTTTAGAAATATGATTTATTGTTAAGAGAAGTTGTGTTCCAGTTGATCTTTTTGCTCGTAAGCCATGTTAGAGATCAGTTAAGATATTATGCTCATCAAGAAATTTCATCACATGTGAGTGGATAAAATGCTCAAGGATTTTACTACACATGCAAGTAAGAGAGACTGGTCTGTAATAAGCTGGGCCATGTTTATCACCTTTTTTTTTTAAATGCTACATATGTTTGTTTCTTTCCACTTTTTGGGGGATAGTACTGTATCTACAGAGGTTTGGAAGAGATTAATTAGGATTTCATAAAGGTCTTCCACATGTGTTTTTAAGAACTATGGTGGTATTTTGTCAGGACCTAAGGCTTTGTTTGGGTCTACATGTAGGTTTTGCAGTTGCTTTTTGACACCTTCTGGATTGAATATAAGTTGGTTTGTTTTGTTGGTGGTGAGTTTTCACTTGCGACCTCATTGTGAAATGTGAATCATACCAGCTTTTTTTTATTCACAAACCAAGCTGGTGATAGCACGGGGGATAATTTATCTTCTTTTTACAGTACATTGTTATTGCATAACAATCACGCAATTAATTCACTCTCCTCTAAACAATGCTAAAGCTATTTATAGTGACAGTTTTTCCTGGCATAAGCTGCTGAATTCAAACTAAAAAAAACTTTTGAAAATGATACAACCCTTGACTACCCATTCATTAATCATGTTGCTATGACAACACGTGAATCTATAGTCATTCATATAAAGTTTTGTTTGTATCCAGAAGCCCATAATTTATACACATTGAATAAGGTGTTATAAATTATACATGTACTAGCCCTATGTACATGCATAGGGTCAGTCAGTACAGTAGGGCGTGGTTGGGTGTGAATTCGTAAATGGTCTCGTAACACTTGGCTTGCGATTTGTTATATATGTGTCAGGATTTGTAATGGATTCCCAAGTATTTCAAAGGACTCGGGAGAGAATCGCCATGACTTCAAATAAAGAGATTATAAAGGAATTAATTTGTTGTGGTTAAGGCAATATTATCTTAAAAGAAGATGCAATACATAACATCATCGAACCTGTTATCTGCAGGTACAGTACATTATGACTATTTATTTCCAAACATATTTTCGGTACTTTCAGTTTTTTGGTTTTTCATCAAATATGATTCAGACCGAAACCGTGGTTTCCGGAAACCGTAGTTTCCCGAAACCATGGTTTCCGGAAACCGTGGTTTCCCGAAACCGTGAAACCGTGGTTTCCCGAAACCGTGGCTTCCCGAAACCGTGGCTTCCCGAAACCCTGGCTTCCCGAAACCCTGGCTTCCCGAAACCCTGGCTTCCCGAAACCGGGGCTTCCCGAAACCGGGGCTTCCCGAAACCGGGGCTTCCCCAAACCGGGCTTCCCGTGGCTTTCCAAACCGGGCTTCCGAAACCGGGCTTCCCCTGGGCTTCAAACCCTGGGCTTCCCAAACCGCTTCCCCAAACCGGGGCTAAACCTGGCTTCCCCAAACCGGGGCTTCCCCAAACCGGGGCTTCCCCAAACCGGGCTTCCCACCGGGCTTCCCCAAACCGGGGCTTCCCCACCGGGGCTTCCCCAAACCGGGGCTTCCCCAAACCGGGGCTTCCCCAAACCGGGGCTTCCCCAAACCGGGGCTTCCCCAAACCGGGGCTTCCCCAAACCGGGGCTTCCCCAAACCGGGGCTTCCCCAAACCGGGCTTCCCAAACCGGGCTTCCCCAAACCGGGCTTCCCCAAACCGGGCTTCCCAAACCGGGCTTCCCAAACCGGGCTTCCCCAAACCGGGCTTCCCAAACCGGGCTTCCCAAACCGGGCTTCCCAAACCGGGGCTTCCCCAAACCGGGGCTTCCCCAAACCGGGGCTTCCCCAAACCGGGGCTTCCCCAAACCGGGGCTTCCCCAAACCGGGGCTTCCCCAAACCGGGGCTTCCCCAAACCGGGCTTCCCAAACTGGGCTTCCCCAAACCGGGCTTCCCCAAACTGGGCTTCTAAACCGGGCTTCCCCAAACCGGGGCTTCCCCAAACCGGGGCTTCCCCAAACCGGGGCTTCCCCAAACCGGGGCTTCCCGAAACCGGGGCTTCCCGAAACCGTGGTTTCCCGAAACCGTGGTTTCCCGAAACCGTGGTTTCCCGAAACCGTGGTTTCCCGAAACCGTGGTTTCCCGAAACCGGTTTTAGTTATAAAACTGGTACACCGTGCAAGCTTACTTATTATGTCATCTAACTTAATATATCATCTAACATGATATGTCATCTAATTTGATATGTCATCTAACTTGATATGTCATCTTGAACATGAATGAATTTTTTTCTAAATCCTGCAGAACGAACAAAGAAATCTTATTAAAGTAATATAAAACAACTGAAAATGAAGAAAATAGCTTAGCAGTGAAGAGGTGAAACAAATAATACAAGATAAAGTATACTTATCTCCCTAAAAAAAGAAACAAAAGAGAGAAAATTAAAACAAATTTTTCATCGAATAAAAGAAGGACATAGGCCTATGACTGAACTTTTAATAAAGTCAATTTTAAACCAACCTGACCTCGCCTTTACTTTTTGAGGAAAAAAGGGTTTGGGGGTTGAGGGAGAGGGTGAAGGGTTAGCGACTTGAACACACCCAATTTCATGGCCATCGCGATTCGTGAACTTTGGGCCAAGGTACATCTGCTTACTTTACCAAGGCTACACTGTTTGTCAGTACTAAAATTAAAATTGCTTTATAGTCACAGCTGAAAAAATATGCTTCTAACAACAGTTATAAGCCATTTTGTATTAATATTAATGTGCGAGTCAATACAAGTTGCCTTCATGTCCCAGTCGATTACTGACATTATATGAGAGCAAAGGTCAATTTCAATCCAGCATATTGTAAAAAAGGGAGGACAGGCTTATCCTCTCCTGTGCAAAGGTATGTGTCCCTTGTTTGAAACCAAACAAACAAATAAATAAAACAAGAATATGAAAGGAGTATATACTACAATTTATGACAGGGGGAAAAGGAGGGGTTAATGTTGGTGTCACTGATGGGGTGCGTAACCCTCTGCTTTAAGTGAAAGAACAACATCCTGATGACGAAGTTATTCATTGTTTGAAAGTTGCTTCAAGATTTTCTACTACATCTTGGCTATTGAATGGAAAACGTGTGTTAAAATTATGCTTCTAACGTGAGTTATTTGCCTTTTTATGGAAGGCTTAAGTAAGCAAGTTAATGGGAAGTGCCAACATGTCTGGATCGTGGGGGCTGCCAGTGTAGGAATTTTACACTATTTGACTACCCGACCAGATGCAGGGGATGAATTTGCTCTTTGAGCTATCATGCAGGGAGACCATCCTTTATACCCCCGCTTCTTATGTAAAGAGTTATTATCCACGTTCATGTAACAAATATGTAAGCCTAACGTTAGGTACCGCTTTACCAACACATGTACAACACAAATTAATACTTAATTAGGTTTGGTGCCCATCAAGCCATCATGAGGCAATCTTCATTTTTATATTTTAACTTTCTTTCTTGTGTCCTTGCCTACATAGTCTGCCTTACTAACAAGCCATCACCAGTGTGTGTATGAAAGTACAGTAACATCCAGTTTGCCAATTTTTACTTCTTATAGTGTATGTGTAACTTTTGCTAAGAAAGAATGCTATAACCCCCAGGCTTAAATAGGAGATAAGCTCGGGAAGATAAACTGCTGGTACGAAGCTTATATGTTTCTATGCTTTATAATCTCCTTTTAATCCCCAATTATCACTACTTTACTTTCTATACATTACTGTACAATTATAATCCTATGTGGAAACAAACAGTTTGTATACAAATGTATACAGTATACTGTAAGAATGACACACATTGACACACCAATTTTTCTTTGAATGACTGACATTTGATGTACAATGACTTAACCCTGCATCAAAATTGGATTGTACAGTAAATGATGCAACATTGATGCACATATCCTAGGGGTCTGAGGGTGTTTAATACAATTAATAGGTGCATTAATATGTCATCTTGTTAATATGTCATCTTGTTGATATGTTATCTTGTTAATATGTCATCTAACTTAATATGTCATCTTCTTAATATGTCATCTTCTTAATATGTCATCTTGTTAATATGTCATCTTGTTAATATGTCATCTTGTTAATATGTCATCTTGTTAATATTTTAGCTTGTTGATATGTTATCTTGTTAATATGTCATCTAACTTAATATGTCATCTTGTTAATATGTCATCTTGTTAATATGTCAGCTTGTTGATATGTTATCTTGTTAATATGTCATCTAACTTAATATGTCATCTTGTTAATATGTTATCTAGATTTATATGCCATCTAACTTAATATGCCAACTTGTTAATATGTCATCTAACTTAATATGTCATCTTGTTACTTTGTCTAACTTAATATGTCATCTTCTTAATATGTCATCTTTTAATATGCCATTTAACTTTATATGCCATCTTGTTAATATGTCAACTAACTTAATATGTCATCTTGTTAATATGTCATCTTGTTAATATGTCATCTTGTTAATATGTCATCATGTTAATATGTCATCGCGTTAATATGTCATCTTGTTAGTATGTCACCTTGTTACTATGTCATCTTGTTACTTTGTCATCTTGTTACTTTGTCATCTTGTTAATATGTTATCTTGTTAATATGTCATATAACTTAGTGTGTCATCTTGTTAATATGTCATCTTGTTAATATGTCATCTAGCTTAGTATGTCATGTTGTTAATATGTCATCTCGTTAGTATGTCATCTTGTTCAAATGTCATCTTGGTCATATATTATCTTGCTGATATGTCAGCTTGCTGATATGTCAGCTTGTTGGTATGTCCAGCTTGTTGATATGTCATCTTGATAATATGTCTTCTTGGTAATATGTCATCTTCTTAGTATGTCATCTTGGTTATATGTCATCTTGTTGATATGTCATCTTGTTAATATGTCATCTTGGTAATATGCCATCTTGTAATGCTAAGTGATTGAGAAAAAACACCGGTTTCATATTGTGGTTTGACTCAAATTCTTCCGTACAGGTTTACTTCAAAGTACTGTATATACTGTACCTGGCTACTGGCAATGAAGTCATGCTCCATTGACCTCATTATCATGATTATACATTGTTCTTTAATTAAGTTTAGTACTCTCAAGCGATCATGCGACTTCACTGCCCAACTGGGAATATGCCATAGTTTATGGGGGTATTTTATGCTTACTCCTATTCTTCATTTTAAGTTTACAAGTTTTGTGCAAATTATTCATTTTTGTGTTTGAAGTTAACTTCTACAGGTATGTCTGTATTGTGTGTAGTTAATTTGTGTTATACATATATGTTAACCAAGACTTGTATTGTAAGATATTTAAGATATATATGAACTATGCAGTAAGGTAAAAATACAGTTTGAGCTTAATAATTGATTATTTTTTTCTTCAGGTTATTTATTTTTTATTTTTTGCAGTGCTAGACTGTTACATAATTGTTGTATTTCTATTTTATTTTATGCCATTTCTATTTCTTATTCTGTTATTTATTGTTTTATATTTATTTTTATAATTTCACTTTGTTCTGTTAAATTATTGCCCTGTGAAAGACCAGACTCTGGATTGAGCAGGCTACCCTGACTGAATAGAGAACTAAAATAAATGAATAGATAGAAATTGACAGCATACAATGTGGAATTAAATAATGGAGAAAATTAATAACTAAAGAAATGTCTTTTTCATTAGTAGGTAAGTATTT
>JAIGNY010004564.1:1787500-1922500 GCA_020152595.1 Chiridota heheva | reverse complement strand
TGCGAATTTATTCAATATTTCTTTCATTTTTAATTACAGTATTATTAAAGTGCAAATACGCTCATCGCTAGGAAATACTTCAGACAGTTTAAGAAAACATCATTATTGTCAGGATGATACAAATGACAGTTTATGTACAGTTTCTTCATGAAGAGATTCCTCTCTATAGGGGGACTTGGTCAAAATTGCCTGAAACATCTAAACTGCCAATTTCACACAACACCGCGCAAGTTACCTGCTAGCCAGACCAGTATGCAACCCAATCCCATGCTCGTCATCCTCACTTACATTAAGATTGACCACATGTGCACACTATGACAACTGTTTACATGCAATGCAACGCAATGATAATTGTATAGCCCGAAGGCGTCTTCCACAGTATTAGGCTGTTTGTTATAAGTGTAAACAAGCACGGGATACCAGAAGTCGGGCAGGGGATCATTATACCTGAATTTTAAAATAAAAAGTTTGGTGTCGGGTACGAAAGCTGTAAAGAGAAACTTTTTGGCATGTTTATTTTAATTAGATAAATTTCTATATACTTAAAGACTAAGTTAAAGGAGTCAAGGGTATTTATAGACAGTTTTCTTGAAAAGTATCGCGATACTAGGATATATTGCAATATTTTTCTCCACGATAATTGATACATAATAAAGCCATGTCGTGACAGCACTAATCTTAGTTTAGTTATTTTTTGTTAAGATAGTTCACATTATGTTGTCCATATTACACTACTAAAGATTGAATCTTTCTTTTATAAATCATATAAGTCTTTCTTTTATAAATCATATAAGTGAAGGACAATCCCTGCAGGAAAATTTCATCCCTGGAAATGTCTAGGAATCTGTTTTGATTTGTTTTGTGATGTTTACCATTTGCCTCATTATTTTGAACTTCATCAGTTAAATAAACTGTCATTTCAAAATTATAGAAATAGGTAATGTGCATTGCAGCAGTGGGTGTGGGCAACCCTTGTCAGTCAAAAAATCCAAATTAGCTGTAATTGGCTATATAATCAACATTCAGTATTCTTATTTATTATCTTGATGATTTCCACACCCATTTAACAGGTATTGTGCCTCTACAGTCAGCTTCAATAGATTATTCAGAGACTATCAGATCAGGGCAAGCTCCAAAGAAGATTTTAGATAAGGTAAGTTTAAAGTTTCTCTCATTTGTGTGTAAATTGATTTATTCTTGACCTTTGTTTTACTCCTTACCAAATCCATCCGAGCCATCAGGCTCATAGAGCCGGTGCTTATCACTGGTTTCAATGGCGCAAGTGGATGAGAATACATGACTCCCCCTGGATGGGACCCCAGTCCATCACTGATTAACTCCCCAGCAGTGCTGGTACTCATTTTACAGCTGAGTGGACTGTAGCAAGTAAAGTGTGTTGCTTTAGGTCACAATGCAGTGCTCATGACGGGAATCAAACCCGTTACTTTTCTAATACGAGCAGACTCCTTAAACACTGAGCCACTGCACCTCTAACCTGTTAGTAGATACAGTATTATACATGTACATTCCACCAGGAACTTGAGTGTCAAATTTATTGGAGTACTGTACCTGTTACAATGTTGAGGTGAAAAGTGCTTCCCATCCCCTGAAGCTGTGATGTAATCTTTACCTCACAACACTACAGACAAGGATGAACAATCTTTCTCAGAAAAGGAAAACTGACAATCAGCCAGACTTATTAAGTGCAATATCATGAAAGCAAAATTATTTCACAATTTGTAAAAAAAATATGTATTTTGAATTTACTTGCTTTATATTAATATGCAAATACATATGCAAATACATTATGCAAATACATATGCAAATACATATACAAATATATATTGTTATTATTAATATTATTATTATACAACTTATAAAGCACAGTTAACTATATAAATATTCTATGGTGCTGTACAATACAAATAAGAGTAAGATATACACATAAAATTTAAAAAAAAAAAAGAATTTACATAAAATGATATTAAAATGTCAGAAAATGATAAGTGATATTAAACTACAAATAAAATGTTAGAACTATTAAAAAGTAAAGTGAACAAGAGTGAAAATAACAGGGTTATAAAACCATAACATACATGAAAAAAAATGTAAAAACCAGCAAAAGCAAACAAAGCCTTAAACCAATAAAACGGTAAAAACTGAGAATAATGAACGGTGAAAGAGTCAAGTTTTGAATCTTGATTTAAAATTTTGACATTGTTGGCAAGTTTTACATTAGATGGCAAGGAATTCAAAGTTTTGGAGCAACAAAATATAGCAGCATATATATGCAAACACACTGTATGCAAATACATATGCAAATACATATGGAATTTATGAACAGAAAAATTTCTTGTTTGCTTTTAGTCGTGACAAATGTTCTTAATCCTTACTCTATTAGAGCATTTGAGAATACAGTGTTATTTTAGGGAACTTTTTGGAAAGGGGGGCTTTTTTACAAATTTATTTTCATCTTCTACTGTAACAAGTTTATGTTAACTGAAAGATAAGACTTTGGACTTTATGTTGGTTTGTATAATTTTCTGGTAAAATATGCAAATGAGGTCGTTAATTCAGATTATTAGATGTCCTAAAACTGCCATCTTTGTGATATTGTGCTCTCTTGTGGCTAATTACAAAAAAATATTGATAAATTGTTGAAAGAAGGACCATTCATTTGATTCTACTCTTGATATTTTTGGAGCAAGGGAAAATTTCATATGCCAATTTAAATGTTTTGACCTTTTTGACCTAAGAATTGACCTCTGATTTTGCCAATGATCTATCTGATAGAATTTGGCGCTATGCTTTCCCATAAACATGCATTGTTCCTTTCTATGATGCACAAAACTAGTATAATATGGAAAGGAAATGTTTACACCATTATTTCCATAAAAATGTTATGCAAATTAGCTAATTTACTTCATTTATTATGCACAGACTTAAAATTTTTAGTTTATAACCCATTTTCAGCCATTGAAAGCTTTGAAAATACTTTTATTTATTCAGGTTAGCTGAATGTCTTTTAGAAACTTACTTCTGTTGATTTCATTAGGAAATCTCGGTGAAAAGGTACTCAAAAATGGTTCAGAGCATCAGTAATCATGTTGACATTGCCAAACTTGGTATCCTTCACTGACAGTTGGTACCACATATAAAATGTATGTCAACAAATTTGTCCAAATACAGGAAAATATTTATAAGAAATACAATTTCAACTATTTCCAAGGAAAGACAGGAGGGAGAGGGGTGTTGAGGTGGGTTTTCTGGCTTTTTTTATATGAGGAGGGGGACCTGGTGTAATGCTATCCCCCAGAAATATGGCTCCCTTTCAGGAGTCAAATTGCTTCAAAATAAAGGATTTCCTCCTAAACAGGACTGCTTGGCCCCAACCATGGGTCTCTTGCCCTTTACATGGGTCTCTTGCCCCCAACATGGGTCTCTTTCTCCCAACATGGGACCCTTTCCCCTTAAATTTTGTATCCTACTCCACTGCACCGAAACCTCACAACATGGAATTGGGATTTCACGAAATAGGTGTATGTGCACTGTTGTACTATGAATCAGAGGTTGGTCTTTAAAGTTTCATTCAAAATTACTCTAAAAAGGACAATTTATGTTGATTATGTCGGATTTAGTGACTCATTTGTTTATAATCCTTACAACTAAATAATCCCAGCTAAATTGTAGCGTTTTATTTTGTAAGAGATGCACATTAGGCTATGCCTAACATTAGTAAGCATGAGGTTTGAAAAATGTACTCATGATTTCAGAAATTTGGAAAAAGCACGCTATCCATTTCAGCTGGTTCTGATATTCCCTGGGCCGTTTCTGATTTGGGGCCAGGAACTAAAAGATCTCCATTACTGTCGATAAGCCTTCTGACTCTTCCTCATCATCGGTTTCACTTTGAAACAAGATTTGGGAGGCACTTCCGTCTATCGTCTCAGCGTAGATGTCAAAATTTTTAAAAATAGCTCTTAGTCATGTAGCTATAACACATTGTCAGGTACGATCGAGGAGGTATGTCTTTTATTGCAGCAATCCATGTGAAAGTCCGTTTTGTTTCACCACAGAATGGTGTTTAAAACTTTTCATTATATAAGTGTGGATTACCTGATTTTTTTACAAAAAGGGTAAAAAAATCACTAAAAATCACAACATTTGACATTTTACAAAAAATTAAAAAATTATGACTAGGTACATGTATGAGCAAAATTTGATTAGATTTGGACAATATCACTTGTTTACATATTGTTTATATATATAAAAAACAATCTTAATTTATTTTCCAAGCAGTTTTTGTCATTTAAAAAAAAATATGCATTTTGGGAGACATTTTAAAGTAAAAGTAAAATTTCGGAATGTTTGGACAAAATTGACGGTATGAAAGTGAGTTACTTGAATGGGGAAATTCCCCCTTCAAAAAGATATGATGATGATGCTGATGCTGATGCTGATGATGATGATGATGATGATGATGCTGCTGCTGCTGCTGATGATGATGATGATGATGATGATGATGATGATGATGATGATGATGATGATGATGATGATGATGATGATGATGATGATGATGATGATGATGATGATGATGATGATGATGATGCTGATGCTGCTGCTGCTGCTGCTGCTGCTGATGATGCTGATGCTGATGATGATGATGATGATGATGCCGCTGATGATGATGCCGCTGATGATGATGCCGATGATGATGATG
The DNA here is from genome assembly GCA_020152595.1 of Chiridota heheva. Classification (NCBI taxonomy): domain Eukaryota; kingdom Metazoa; phylum Echinodermata; class Holothuroidea; order Apodida; family Chiridotidae; genus Chiridota; species Chiridota heheva. The sequence continues at coordinate 1,917,780 of JAIGNY010004564.1, read as the reverse complement.
CCGATGATGATGCCGATGATGATGATGCCGATGATGATGATGCCGATGATGATGATGCCGATGATGCCGCTGATGATGATGCGGATGATGATGATGATGATGATGTTGATGCCGATGATGATGATGCCGATGCCGCTGATGATGATGTCGCTGATGATGATGCCGCTGATGATGCCGATGATGATGATGCCGATGATGATGATGCCGATGATGATGATGCCGATGATGATGATGCCGATGATGATGATGCCGATGATGATGATGCCGATGATGATGCTGATGTTGATGATGATGATGATGATGCTGATGGATGATGATGCTGATGATGATGATGCTGATGATGATGATGCTGATGATGATGATGCTTATGGTAAAATATTATGAAAGATCTTTCCAAGATCTTTGCAATGAAGCTATTCACAGGATTTTGGTAAGGTCCCGATTTTATTTTTAGAAAAAAGTAGTTTGAAAGCAGCGATATTATCGCCGCATGGTAGAAAAGGGTTAATCTTTTAAAACATTCTTTGAAGTGGTAGAGTTATAAATCTTTACCATATCCTAGTCAACATTTTCAATGAATGAAATTGAGGAAAGGAATTGTATTTTGAGCTATCTTCTCATTTAAAGGTCACAAATTTTGCATCAAATGAAAAAAACAGAAACCTAAATCAGCAACAACAGCTTACTATACATTGACCTTTGATCCTTGATGGATGAATGGAAGAATAAGAAAATCTTATCATCTTGAATGACACTGATAAAAATTGAAGATTAATATCTAATAATAATAATAATAATAAAGAACATTTGCTATTGCGCTTTTACCAGAGGATACAAAGCGCATTACAATAATAACATATACAAATTAACAAAGAAATACAGTCAACAGAATATGATGTGTATGAGCAAGCAATTGTTCAGGCAGAGTTTGAAAATAAGTATGTCTAGAATAGATTTTGAATTTGTTTGAGATAACTGTTTTGAAGGAATTGTAGTGATGATGTACAGTATCTGCATCATATTTAACAAATTTTGATTAGCATTTTCATATGCTCACAGTCGAAGGTATTTTTTCTTGTAATATTGCCTATCGTTGACTTCAAAATGGAGCTGTTATAAAAGATTTTAACCTGTGAATTTTACAGCCTAATGTTATTATTTACTGCCCCAAGGTCATGCAAAGTGGTATAGACAGCTAATTTAGAAATATCTTGCTGACATCATGAACTTAACTGTGTCTACTTGAGAATAAAAGAAGAGAGCATCTTATTAAATGTCAATCAAATCAATCTGGAATTTCATTTTCTAAATGAAACATTTATATATAAGATACCTACTGGATTTCTTTTAGCATAGTCAAAGCCACAAAAAGTTTCAAGATGAAAATCTTAAGAAATATTGCTCTAAAGATATGGTAGTACATTCAATTTGAGTGTTAACCAATATCTTAAAATTCACATGAAATTTAATAATGCAATGAATTTCGCGTAAAGGAAGATCTGTTTCTTTATAAAGGATTCCACTGATATCCGTCATTATTTTAAACCTATTGACATGTTTTTTCCAGTAGATCTAAAGTCTTGATATCAAACTCTTGATATGATCCAGGGGCATCATGAATATCACAAACTAATTACTGTTTTATTAGAAGACGATAAAAGATTGTCAAACATGCACCCAAAATCAAAAGCAATGATCGAGTGATATCGTTATAAAAAGCACTGTCATCTCAAAACAAATCACAATGATGCCAGTAAGTGCATGAATGCACTTACTGGCGTCATCAAAAATTGACTAGGGCGTATGTGTTACAATTGTGCAGAGATTCAGAGAAGCATATACATTGTTTATGAAGATTAGATACATGCACGTACATTGTTTATATATGCGCGGTAACATGACACAGCTGAGTTGAATAGAGCTGTGCAAATTCGTCTTTACTTTGATCATGGAGCTATTAACTGAAGTTAACGCAGTTAATAGCTTCATGGTTTAATTCAAATGAGAGAAAAAAGTGTGGACTTGATGAGATTCAATCCATCACGTTCTCCTTGCTTGCCCCTACTGTACAACCTTCTCAGAGCTTCCCTCGCTCCCCACAACTAAATTGCTGAGTTCCTCCAGAAAAATCCTCCGAATGAAATTATCTCCTTCCTTCATCATGCTTCCCTCTACAATCATATTTAGTCCCCCTCTCCCACCCCCCACTCTCTACTTTGTTTTTGTTTCACCCATGCACCTCCTTTCTAGATCACAGCTTTCTGACTTTTTGTTCTTGAATTTCTCTCATGTTCCCCCTGTTTCCTTTCCTTCCTACCTTTAGAATGATCTGACCTCTCAGGCACAATTTGACCCTCGTTGTCGTGGTGCCGTTAAGCCCTCATCAACAAACGTTTGACACAGAAGCATTTACCCCGAAGGTCATAGCCTTATCCATTCAGCCACTTCAATTATTGAGGAAAATGCTTTATTTATTAATAAATTGTGGAATATGATCAAAAGAGGCGCATTTAGCAATTGGTGATAATTTGAACCAATCAAAAAATTAGAACTGACTGTCCTTATACTAATATCGCACCTTTAAGAATAAATAAGAGAACGTTTTATTATCAAGATTGGTTTTCATTTTGTACATGGAACACTTATGAATTCATTCTATTTGAAGCCACAAAATTTTCAATATAAAAATATAGGAGAATATTACTTTTTAAAGTTTCTATATATAATACATTCAATTTGAGTATTCAATGTGAGAGGTAAAGTGGCTCAGTGGTTAAGGAGTCATGGTCGTATGCGAAAGGTACCGGGTTCGATTCCTGCCTGGAGCACTGCATTGTGTCCTTGAGCAAGGCACTTTTCTCTGCTTGCTTTAGTCCACTCAGCTGTAAAATGAGTACCAGTTCTGCTGGGAGAGTTAATCTGAGATGGACTGATGTCCCGTCCAGGGAGAGTCATGTACTCTCATCCGCTTCCCCATTAAAACCAGGGATAAGAACCGGCTCTATGAGCCTAATGGCTTGAATGGATTTAGCTTTTTAGCAATTTGAGCATTATCTTAATATTCACAAGAATTAAATGCAAAGAATTTCACGCAGATAAAGATGTTTCTTGATGAAAAAATTCCACTGATACCTTTCATCGTTTTAAACCTATTGACCTGTACTTTTCAGTAGACCTAAACTCTTGATATGATCGAAGCATCATGAACATCACCAACCAATTACTATTTTATTAGGAGACGATAAAGCAATGTCAATCATGAAACACCCAAATGCAATGGCTCTGTTCTCATCTCATTATTGCATTGGGTCTTGAATGTGTGAACACTAATTAAAATGTAGAATAGAAGCGGCCATTGAGACCTGTCATAGAATCTGGGACTTGATTTAATATGTCTGAGTCAATTCACTTCATGTTCTGTACTAAAAGCAGGATTGCTTGCCTCCAGAGATAAACATAATGGTAGCTATGCTGTCTTGATGATGATGTGTATGTGTGTGTGTTATGTTCAGTATAGAGGTGGGCAGGGGGAGGGGGGTGGGGGTTGGGGGGGGGGGTTGTCACACCAGCTTGGAACCATGTTTTCCCAAGTACAGTTAATGTGGAGTAATGTCAATATACAGTACAGTAAAGGCCTTATATGGACTGCCATATTGTACTTGATGTAACTATATCCTGAATATCAACAAATAGGAGAGAAATAAAAATATAAAAGATTGTTAGTTCTGCTATCTCTTCAATATATATATATGTATATATGTATGTATGTATGTATGTATGTGTGTATATGTATGTATGTATGCATGTATATATATATACTTGTATATATATATATATATGTGTGTATATATATATATATATATATATATGTGTATATATATATATATGTGTATATATATATATATATATATATATATATATATATATATTTTATATATATATATATATATATATATATATATATATATATATATATATATATATATATATATATATATATATATATATATATATATATATATATATATATTTATATATATATATATATATATATATATATATATATATATATATATATATATATATATTGTATATATATATCACGGATGTATAAATGTATGCATAACAAGTATATATAGTATAGAGTACAATTTGAGTTATAATAGTAATAATAATAAAAATAATGATAATAGTAACAATAGTGGTAATAACAATAGTAATAATATTAATGATACAAATGATGATAACACATTATTATTATTATAATCAGTGTTATCATCACTGTTATTATTAGTATTATTATTGTTATTACCACTATTGCTACTATTATCATTATTTTTATTATTATTACTATTATAACTCCAATTGTACTCTATATATACTTTTATGCATACAATCATACATCCATGATTTTTATCAACTTATTCATTTAATAGTCATTGACAATTTAATTTACACACTTTTCAATGAATTGGCAACACTTCACCATTAACTATGCTTATTACATTAATTGTATCTCTTACACATTCTCTGGTACATAACTTATTTAAGACTATTCTTGTATGTTTTTTTGTTTTTTTTGTTTTTTTACAGCACCTAATAAAGGCCTAAGGCCAAAAGCTTGAATAAACCTTAGTAATATTGAGCAACATCTTCTTTCTTGTTTAAAATATATATATGTATAGAAGCAATTTCTGAATTTTAGAATAATTTCTCTTAAATAGTAACTGTTATTATCCCAATGCAGTACCATCCCTAGGTTTATTATATAAGCTTCTACTTAACGCAGAAGGAAAAGGTCAGACAAATGCTACAACAGATGAGACTAAGGCAAGCAAACATGCGTGATGTGTGTTACATAAAAACAGACTTGGGTTTTTCAAAGTTGATGAATACATGTAAAATTCTGTGAAGTTAAAAGAGCAATTAGCAACTTTTAATCATCAAATATAAGTTGGAACTTCATTCTAATGAAGCATTATAAAAGCTAGGGAATTCAACAATCTGTAAGACTTTGACATTAAAATAATTTGTTGTTACATTATATGTGACGGGTGTTACGGTGTCTGAAATTTCTATTGATCAGTTTTTTTATCACAAGCAAGAAATGTAATTTATGCATAACGGAAAAATATTTTATAATATGCAAACCCGGTAGAGCTGTGACCGTTTAGCGTGTACACGCTACACGCTCGCAAATCTTGTAAACGTTTACTAAATACTTCATTGCGAGTAATCGTTTTTCATACATCATAGTGTCTTGCCGTTGAAAATCAATATTCATGATTAAAATCACACACACATTCGGCTGACAAAATTCCAATCAATGACTTTTTACAAACTGTAAACCCGATCAGCATAATTCTTTTTAAATGTGCGAATCACAAATGCGCAGTAATCACCAATGAATGGGGATATTATGCACTTTGATTTCGCCGAAATCTGAGTAATTTAACTTGTAAAATGCACCGCAAATGTGCAGCAGTAAAGAGTGAAACTAACAATAGGCCTAACGTTAGGCCATGAGGCTTTAAATTCCACGCAATCAAGGCCCATTTTATCGACCAAAAAAAACTTGAATCGTGATAATCAGTACATTTACATGTAAATATTACCTGATGAGTCAAATAAATTTTGCAAGAAAGAAAAAATATTGCATAATAAACAAAGGGGAAAAGGTTTTAACAGGGCTCAAATTCTGCATGCTTAGCAAAGATGGCGGCCATCTTTTCGAGAGGACTGATATTTCAGAACTTCCTGGTGGTGGCGTAGTTTTGAAATGTTTTACGGCGAGGTATATCATAGGCCTAGTATGCAAGATTTTCACAGAACTTTGAAAGCCGTAGCGAATAGGACAAAAAAGTTACGCGATCTTGAGTTTAAATGACATTAAAAGGAAGTTATCTGTTCTTTCTAAACTGAATTTCCATGCATATTTTCTATAAAAATGATGATTTATACTGTAGAAGTAAAGTTTTCACAATTTGGAAAGCAAAACTCAGCGTCTATTTAGGCAATGCAGTCAGTACTTTTGCCATACTGGTTGCGCGATTTTTTTACTTCGCCTCGTAGTTTGGAGCAATTTTGGTGTATTTCCCAAAATTACGGTATTAAACTCGTGTACACGATACACGCTCGCTTTTTTTAGCGTGTACACGTTTACTAAAATCCCTAATCGCTCACAGCTCTAAAACCCGGCATAGATTAATAATAGAAATGAGTTGGTTAGCGAGTGCAGACACAGGAAGAAATACCTGCTACGTAATTTAAGTGTAACCTAAAAGCATCCATACCCGATGCTTTATTGTCTTGTACACGCTATACAATAGAAATGTTTTGTATCGGATAGTAGGCAAACAAATACCCATTGTGTACATATTGTAGTAAGCTAAGGCCAGTAACACATTGTTATCTATATTTCATTTGTACCTGAAGAGTGTGCACTGCAGTGCATATGAAACAAATTTGTCGTACATTAAATGGAGTATTAGAGTAACCACACTGTGAACTTTTATTTATTGATTATTGATTATTTCGCTCCCAACCGGTCGAACACTATCAGCCTGAGGTTCTTTGATATTTTTTGCAGACATCAAAATTGTCTTATTTCATACTGCGGGTATCAAAATTGTATAATATCATACTATACCAACAAATAGAGTAGAGACTGCATTGGCTTGTTTTATTTCATGACATAATTTATTCCATTGATATTCGCATGTCAGAATAATTAGAATGGTTTAAAAGACTGTTTTAATAGGTTTGTTAATATACTGGTATTGTAATTATGATCATCAGAATTTAAGGGAAAGTAACTATTAAATGAAGTAGAAAGTGAATGCTTCTTCAACCTATAAGAAATGGGGAGAAAGGAAGGGTATACTCACATATTTAATTTCTGAAGACTATTCTATGTTTCCAGCAAATGAATATGTTTTGCACTCCTGACATTTGAGTGCTTCCACTCTAGATCTTTAACCATTGCCCTATGTAGCTGTTTGATTTAGGCTGATAATTTAAAGAGGAAACAAATGGTGCCTGAAATGTTAATGGTCAATACAGAAGGTGATTTAAGGGAATGGATATATTTGACCATATGAAAAGAAGTTATTATACTGTATGTATTAGTTTGTAAGATCTGTGTGTATATACAGCTTGAGCGGTAAATATATAGCATTATAAAAGTCTTATTTGTGTTTTTTTGCATTTGTGTGTGTGTGTGTTTTCTTGCTTACATTTATCCATTTTCTGTACTCTTCTGGCATGATCATAACATTCTGTTTGGTAATTGTTCAACATTTTGATCTTCTGTTACAGGATGGTGGTCATTGGACAATATGCGGGCGTTGTGAACTTTACAGGCCACCACGGGCCCACCATTGTAGGATATGCAGAAGATGCATCCGGAAAATGGACCATCATTGTCCATGGTAAGATATTATTTTATTCAAATGCATGATTGAATTTAAATACTTAGTTCAGTGGTCAAGAAGTTATCTTATATAAAAGGGGACTTAAAAAAATGGTAAAGAATGCATTCAAAAATCTTATTCCATCAAGGAGATATTCAAGTTTAAAGCTCTTGTCTTATCTGTGTGTAATGACTGGTATAGTATTTTAAGTCTACTATGGAAGGTTGGTGCTCTATTCCTCAATTTCTTAACAATTGTTAATGTATTTTCAAGAAAGTTTATTTAACTTTTTTACTATTTGAATTATTGTTCTTAAACTTTTTTCAGGTGGTAAATTATAATTACTTTTACTAGATTCTGTTTTACTACTTTCCTGTTATATCCAATGGTTTTTAAGCCCTAAAATTGCAGGACAAAATATGATAGAATACATGAACACTTTGAAGAATGTGAGGATGTGACATCACAACTAGTGTGATTTCAGTCGATTCTACAAAAATACCAAACTTTAAACTTAAATATCTCTGTAATGGAATAAGTTTTTGAATGCTTTTTTACAATTTTGTTTATTTTGAAGTCCTCTTTCATATAAGATGGCCTTTCTGGACCAATAAACTATCCTTTAACTTGTATGTATGGCATAAACTACAATATTAAAGATATACCGTTTAAATTTTGGTAGATAAATTTTCAATTTTTTATTAGTTTCTTTTGCTTATTTACTTTACATCACTTGAAGGATGGAAGATATTGCACCGTTGCTAGTGTTGTTGTTGTCAAAACCTCATTTTGTGTGGAAATTTTTCATAATGTAAGAAATGCTAAAAAGATCAAGAAGTGCCCCCTCACTTTGTTTGTTTCTTGAAGGTGATGGTTCTCTTTAGAATCGGCAGTCCTTTCAATCAGTCAGCAGCTCGTCATTATGAATATTTTGGTTTTAAAACAAAACTATGGAGCCATATTTCTGCTACAGAAACTTTTTTCTACAACTTATATTCTTTGCCCCCAGTGTTTTTTATTTTTTATTTTTTAACTTATGCATTTGATGTATTTCATTGCCTTCCTTCTGAATAGGATTCTTAATTTTATTCATGTATGTCACTGAGAAGGAACACAAAATCTATTGTACAGATTTTCATAGCCCTCCAGTAGATCATTTTGTAATTTATATTACGACAGCAAAACTTTGGTCAAAACAACTGGCAGTGACGGCACCAGGATTTTGGTCATGGAAGGGAAGGGGGGGCAAGGGGAAAATTTGTCTCATGGGGGAGAAAATCCTATTTAAATTAGACAAAATATGTCGCTTTACAAAAAATTCTGGGGGGAAAGTGGGGGAATAGTGATCTCATGGGGGGTGGGGGAAAATTCCCCCTGTAGCGCCGCCCCTGACAACCGGTCATTCTATTATCTTTCGAGAAGGAAACTTTCCATCTTTTTCATTTAGTCAGTCTTTATTATTTTTATTCCACAGGATAAACAATTGTGTCGGGGAATTTAACCAAAAGTACTTTCTTCAGTTTCTGTTTTATGTAGGTAAGTGCTTTGAGAAACATGTTCAATTTGCTTGACAATTGTTATTGCTTTTCTTTATGTAGACCTAGTGGTCATAGCACCAGCTTGGTAAGCTAGAGGTCCCGGGTTTGATTCCTGGTGGTTCTTCATTCACCAGTGCTTCACAACCGGTTTATCAAAGGGCCATAGATATCTCTGAACCTTAGCTGTTGAGAAAACGATGTAAAATACCTTAACTAGCTACCTAACTTTATGTAAAATATAAAAAAGATTTTGCTAAATTACATTGATATTTGCTAAATTTTATTGATATTTTGAAAATACGGAATGAATAATTACTTCATTGGTCAGATATGTCTATCTTAAATCATACAGACAAAACTTGAAGGTTTAGTTCAGGGGACTAGCAAGTCCATTTTATATGAAAGAGGACTTCAAAAGAAACAAAATGGTGGAGCAAGCATTCAAAAATCTTATTCAGTTAATGAGATATTTAAAGTTGGTATCATTTGTGTAGAAATGACTGAAATTAGATTAGTTGTGATGTCACAGTCTCAGATTTATAAAAGTTTTTATATATTTTATCATATTTTGTCCTGCAATTTTGTGGCTTACAAACCATTGGATATGTCAGGAAAGTAATAAAACAGAATCTAAGTAAGGGTAATTATAATTTACCACCTGAAGAAAGTTTGAGGGAAATTAATTCAAATAGTAAAAAAGTTAAATAAATGTTGTTTAAAAACAACAATTGTTAAGAAAGTGAGGATTAAGGCACTAACCTTCCACCAGTTATATACACAAACAAGACAGAGCTTTAAACATGAATATCTCCTTGATGGAATAAGATTTTTTGTAATGTTTTTTTCACCATTTAGTTTCTTTTAAAGTCTTTTTTCAAATAAGATGGACATGCATGAACACTGAACTAATCATTTAACCAACTGTGAAGAAACTACTTTGATGTTGTGTTACATTCAGGGGATTCCAAGGTTAAAATGCATCACGAAAAAAACTGTAGGAGAGTGGAACCACACATTCACCATCTTAAAAGAATATTCCTGTGAATTTGTTTTTTATATAATAGAGGACTATTAAAGAAACTCATCTGTGAGAAAGCCTTGTTGATACCTTATTCTGTTGTGGAGTTATAGCATTTCAAATATTTCACCAGTACGCTAAAAAGAGACCTTGCAGTGTACAGTGTGATGTCATAATTCTAGATCCAAGACTCTTCTGACTGACTTCTTCCAATGTCATATCATTGTTTTCAGTTTTATTCAGGCTAAGCATTCATTCTTTGAGTTCCTTTTATTCAAGATTCACATTCCATCATTTTCCATTCATGGCAGAAACCAATTGTTTTTATTTTCTTTGATACCAGAGACCACTTGATTTAAATTTACTTGAATCCAGAAAATTGATTTTTGGATATCCTTTAATGGCATGAGTTCATTGTTCACTACTTTCCATTGAAAAGTTTTAATTTAGTCTGGACATATCTCACCCTAAACATCCCCTCTCCTCCATTTCTGCCCTTCCCTTATACCAATACATCCACAATTTTAATCACTTGTTCCTTAAGCAATAATAAAACAACACACCATATTTATTCAAAATCCAATCATCATTTCCTGAGATATGTTGATGACAGACAACAAACAAACGCAATCCAAATTATAATATAATAAATTTATATAGCGTTTTAAGTATACGTATATTCAAAAACGCTTTACAAAATGTAAGAAACTAGAATAACATGAATAAAAGTTACACTTAATGTCCAGCTAAAGAAATCAACACTTAAAATACATCTTAAAGAGATGGGTTTTCAGTGCTCTTAGAAATTTTATGTGATTATCAATATGACGTACATCACTAGGAAGATGATTCCACCAAAGAGGCCTAGTGCATGTGTCCCCCCTCCCTCGCCCCCAAGTGTTGTGTGTTTTATGGTTGGAACATTAAACCAGAATGATGAACGATTGCGGAGGCTCTGTGTAGGTCTTTTACAAATAATGAGTTTCCTAAAGATACTGGGGTGCTTTACCATGGATGCAGTTGAATACTTGAACTAAAACTTTGTACTAGATATGCATGTTAACAGGGAGCCAATGAAGGAAGTATAAGATAAGTGTGACATGATCATATTTCTGGGTCTTTTTGACTATCCTTGCCGCAAAATTGTAAACTTTTTGAAGACACTGAATGAGGTTAGATGGCATACCAACAAGAAGGGAGTTGCAACAGTCAATATGAGTATATACAAGTGCATAAACAAGTGAATGAGTTGATTCTTTAGTTAACATGGACCTGATTCTGTTTATATTATAAAGATTGTGAAAGGCTGATCTACATTTCTTAATCACATGTAATTTCATATTCAGATTGCCATAGAGCCATAACCTCCGTCCAACTGCGTTGGTGGATGTAATTATCTTGAATTTACAATTATGTTGTCACACTTTACACTGCAAGGTCACTTTCCAACACACTGGTTAAAAATAAGAATTACAATAAGTCCTACAGGATAAGATATTAGCATGGTTTTTATTAACCTATTTTTTTTTTTAATATAACATATAAATGAAAATTCACAGGAATATTCCTGTAAGAAATTTCATTGCATTTTATTTACTATTATTATAACTTTTTTACTGATTAATAGTATCTTAGGAAAATGTATCTAGTTAATTGTTATTACATCACGTAACCCTGTTTCATTAGCCAATGGTTTTAAGACACAAAATTCAGAATTTGTTCTATAAAATTTACAAGGACTTTTGACAAATAAGGTATTCTTAAGGTGACCTATAGTACCATGCAAATGGACGTACAGTAAGGCCAAGTTTCATGACTTATTGCGCTTAAACTGTACAATGCAGAGAAGAACAGATAATACCCATTCTGGCCAACTAGGAAGAGGGATAGTAACTGGTTTTTGTCTAAACTTGAGATAGGATTTTAAGTTTGTAACTTGGTTTCTGTAGATGTATAACTATTTCAGTCTTCTTTGTTTGATTTCAGGTTTAGCTAGCATCTATGCAATCGCCTTAATCATCATTGGTTGGGTTGAAGATTGTGAAATATGTAAAGATTTACAACAGAAGAATGCTAGAATGTAAGTGTTTATCTTCTAAGTTAATACCTTTTAGCTGTTATTGTGAGCTATTTGTGTGATTCCTTAGTGTTTCCGAAGTTTTCACTGCTAGATAAATTGTCAAACTCATTTGGATGACATAGATAAGGATAACGGAGATTCCAGATTTGAGTAACAGGAGATTTCTTCACAGCCAAACAGACAGATATCAAGGGCAGAAGTAGGTCATCTGTGTCACCTTCTCTACATCCAGCCATTGGGAGAAGTGGACATTGGTTGGATGCCGCTCACCGTCCATCGAATGAGGACGTTAGATATCAGTCCTGATGGCAGGAACGTGACCCTCTGACTGGTTCCCTGAACATCATTTGAGAAGAGAAGAATGAAAATGTGATGTTCATTCACTTCCCATCGTGGCCCAGTCAAGTCCAAGTTTCTGTGCGCTGACTCATTCGGCTGCGGGGTAACTTGACTAGTGGCGCTGTGTGTTAAGTCTACTATGGAATGGCGCGTTACAAAAGCTTATCATATGCATGTGTAAACACTTTGAAGGTCTTTTTAAACTTGTAAAATAACTTTCAATTGAGTAAGAAAGTCAACTCTCTTCCCAGCAGATCGAGATATCCCCTTTCTTATGGGTTGACATCTTTAATAGCCGTCCCTGTATTATCATTTATGAGCTGATGGCATTATCTGCATGGTGTTAACACTGATGTATATTAATGTTTCTGTCAAAACATTTTCAATATGAATTTCTCTATCTTTTCTCGAAGAGTGTTTATAAAATCACAGTGAAATTGAAGATTTTTTCCACTAAAATCAGCATTGTCAATTTATCATTTATGTAATGTATAGAAAACAACGGTCTTCTGAGGGAGTATTTGCAAGTTGAATAAATCAATGCTTGTCTAATTAGTAGTTCAACTTGGCAGGGGGTATTTGACAAGCCATGTATAGAAAAAACAACTAAATCAATTGAATTGGTCATTAAAGTTGTAAGAAAGAGATATAACTGTCAACAATTTATACAATGATTTCTTGAAGGTATTTTATTATGATGATCATGATATGTAGATAAAGTCAATGCTGTGGGTAGCTCGTAATATTACACGATAGTTATTTTCCAATTACCAGTCATTATTTCTGTAGCAAAAGTGGTACGAATATGATAAAAAGTGTAGTCCTGGTATCACTCTTGATATTTTTGTTATGTAATTTCTGTACATACAAGTAAGCATAAGTAAATGTTTTATACAAAACTCACCATTCGATTCTCACAGCATGCCTTTCAGTGAATTAATGTTATCTCTGATTGTTAAACATATATAAAAATGCCTATCAAGCTTGATATGATTAATGCAATGGTTAGATATGTCCACTTAGGATGATGGGGGACATCTCATTGGATTGTTGCAATGACATATGACCCTTCCCCCTTCACTTTCTGCTAAACCCTGCTTAAGTCACTATCTCCTTTCATTCTTTTCTTCTTCTCTGACATAACCTAATTTTTCTGGCACAACTTTATTATCGCTATTATGGTTCCGTTAAACCAACCAACCAACCAACATTTCTATTTGGTTTGATACCTCCAATCGTATATCATTGGTTTCTACTTCTATTCTATAATAAAATTATTAATTTAATTTACAGTACATCAAGAAATGTTTTTTGGGTTTTTTTTTAGTGCACACGAATTACAAAGTGGACAAGTAAAATGCAAGTAAAATTTAAAAAAATTAGAAGAAAAGTTGCAAAAAACTTATGAAAAAGAAAAACAAATTCTAAAATGAATTGGCTTCTTTACTGACCTTAATTTTCCATCCTATTTCATTCTAAGCCCCTTTGATTTGAAAATTCTTTTTCTGAGAGACGTATTGCATTTAAGAAAAGTATCCATATAAGGACCCCAAAATAACAATAATTGCATGATTTTAATAGGGTCATTAAGTATTTTGTGAATTATTTTATTAACTTGGACACCCCTCGCTCTGTTTTCAGAGTTCTGCTTTGAACTTTAAACTCACATAAAATAAATTATTTTTTATGATAAGGCCTACAATAATTGTTTTTGTTTGCCCTTCTCCAATGCCTCTAACTCGCCGGAAAATAGGAGCGGCATTTGAATTATTATTATTTTTTCTTCAAAAATTCCCACGCTTTGTCAAAAACCCTACGAAATGGTGGGGCAACCACTTTTGCTTCACCATATTACCTTACGTGGAGATACTGTAGGGAGAAACTGTTTTGGCAAGCACGAGCCATGTGATACAATTTGTTTGGTCATGTGATTGTTCTGTGTCCCCCTCAATCAAAGAAAAAAGATATTGATTGTCAGTATGGTTAACGATAATAAAGACCAGAAAAAAAAATTGATGAAGACTGTATCCTTACAAAGGTCCAAGATGGGAAATAAAAATAAATAAACAACCTTTTTCCACCTGCCCCTCCCTGGCAATTTTTCACAAGAAAAGGAAAACAAACAAACAAACAAACAAATTTTTTTAGGCATAATGTTGATTTTTCTAAGTTTGTGATTCCTTTTTGTGAATTAAATTAAGTGAGCATATCATTAGGAATGCTATACCCCATATTTGTCAAATTTTCTTGATTTTCAGGAAAGCTTTTTTTATTTATAAATGATAGAAGCTGTTATTGCAACAATCAGTTTTACTGCTTGTCATCTGCCATGCTGTAAATCTTTCACATTTTTTATGAACTATCATAAAACTTGTTTGGTACTAATAAATTATAGCAATATGCTGCCACCATGCCATTAGATATCTCACCTCAAGGGAAAGAAAATATTTTTAAATATTTCAAAAGTGATAGTTTTGTTTTAGTGTCTATCATTAAATCTTCTCTGAATTGCAATCAGCATTTTGATGTATTAATCACATTGTATAACTTGAAGGATTAGTTCAGTGGTCACGCATGTTTATCTTATATGAAAGAGTACTACAAAAGAAGCAAAATGGTGAAGAATGCATTCAAAATTGTTATTCCGTTAAGATATTTAAGTTTAAAGTTTGGTGTCATTTGTGTCACAACAACTGAAATCAGACTAGTTGTGATGTCATAGCCTCCGATTCTTTAAAGTCTTTATGTATTCTATTATATTTTGCCCTACGATTTTGTGGCTTAAAATTCATAGGATATGTCAAAAAAAATAATAAACTGAATCTAGGAAGGGTATTTATAATATACCACC
Source organism: Chiridota heheva (assembly GCA_020152595.1). Lineage (NCBI taxonomy): Eukaryota > Metazoa > Echinodermata > Holothuroidea > Apodida > Chiridotidae > Chiridota > Chiridota heheva. The sequence goes on along the minus strand of JAIGNY010004564.1, from coordinate 1,902,542 downwards.
TGAAGAAAGTTTGAGGAAAAATAATTTGAATAGTGACAAAATTCAATAAACTTTCTTTGAAATACATAAAGACTTCGAGGAATCTGAGGCTGTGACATCACAACTAATCTGATGTCAGTCGTTTCTACAGAAATGATACCAAACCTTAAACTTGGATATCTCTTTAATAGAATAAGATTTTGCAATGCTTTCTACACCATTTTGTTTCGTTTGAAGTCCTCTTTCATATAAGATGGACATGCTTGACCACTGAACTAATCCTTTAAATTACAAAATGCAATTTGACAAGTTTGTAAGATGCAAATTAAAAGAGATTCCAAGTACAAACCAGCCGTGATTTTAAATGGTTTTACGCAGGTATGTACAATTCAAATTGATTACTATGAGAGACCATGGCAAAAGGATACACAGTAGTTTGAGAGATGTAATAGCTTCACTGATTCAGAGATGTATTTTGTTTTAAGTGTCGCTTCAGAATTTTAGGATGTGTGAGCATTTATTAATTATTTATTCCCTCACATACAAAGTTTTAATGGAGTTATATCATCTGTATAATCTGTCTGTTCATTCACCTCCATCCCTTAAGTTGCTGGAAGCGTTTTCTGCCTCGGAAAACAATTTTGACAATTTTGAAATGATATATTACTGAGAGAGAATTGAGAAAGATAACTGTGATTTACAATCTTCCAAATCTTTTCTATTATGTTTCCTGTCAATAGAAATATTGCTCAATCAGTTTTTGTTTCATACATTAAGAGTTGTTAAAAAAAGATGAGTTTCTTGCATCATGTTTGTTAGGTAAAGTAGACTTAAAACATAAGTCACTTTTCAGGGGTCGAAATTTACATTTTTTGCCACTGTTCTACAGTATAATACTTTGTCAAATAATACTGTTTTGGATCAGATATCACTGTTTTAACTTTTTGCTGATGACAAGACAAATTCCTTCAAAATGGGCTAATTTGCAACTACTTTATTGGTCGATATGTACAAATATGAATGTTAGTTATTAGTGTTACATGCACAGTACATGATGTATCATGCAGTTATGTATAGTCATACACGTACAAGCAGCCTTGCATAATAATGATAATACATTTTTATATAGCGCATTATACCAAACGGTCTCAATGCGCTTTACATAAACAAATATAACATGAGAAAACCTTAAGATACAAACAGTAAGAGAACAAAAAACCATACTTAAAAAGATAAAAGAAGGATAAAGTTACAAGGTCCAATAAGGGTAACTCATGAAAAGGTGTGTTTTCAATACACTCTTAAAAATATCTAAAGTAGGGGCATTTCTGATGTAGATTGGGAGAATGTTCCAGAGTTTGGGGGCTGCAGATTGAAAAGAATGTTCACCATAAGTCTTGGTGTTATTTTTTGGCGGCTTTAGGAGATTAGCACTGTTAGATCCGAGTGAGCGAGTTGGTAATTGTAAGGTGAGTAAATTGGAAATATGATTTGGAGCTAGACCATGGATGGCTTTGTATGTGAGGGTGAGAAGCTTGTAGTTTATTCTTTCACATATAGGAAGCCAATGAAGTTGGTGGAGGATGGGTTTAATGTGAGATTTCTTACTTGTGAGAGTAACTAATCTGGCAGCAGTGTTTTAAATGCGCTGAAGCTTTGAGATTTGTTGAAAAGGAAGTCCAAATAAGATACTGTTGCAACAATCAAGTCTGGATGATACAAATGCGTGAATCAGTGTCTCAGTCGACTTTTGATCAAGATATTTATGAATTTGGCTGATTTTTCTGATGGCAAGTGAAGCGGAGCGGCATATATTATTTACATGTGGCAACAGTGTAAGCTTATCATCAAAAATAACACCCAGGTCTTTGACACAGGAAACAGAAGATATACATGAATTACCAATCATAACAGAGGAAACTGGAGTAGTGCTTAGAAAACGTGACGAAATATGAATTACTTCAGTTTTACTATCATTAAGAAATAGTTTGTTGTCTGCACACCATGTCTTGATTTCCTCTACACACGATTTAAGTTTTGCAATACTCTGGTTTTTTTCGTTTCTATTTATGACACATAAACCTGTGTATCATCTGCGTAAATCATCCCATGCAGGCCATGAGATGTGATAATGCTTTACATAGGGGAAGTATAGTATGTAAAAACAGGTGGTCTGATTACTGATCCTTGAGGCACTCCATAGTCGAGATACCGGGGTGAAGAGTTTTTATCTTTAATGGTTACAACCTGCGAGCGGTTTGCAAAATATAATTTCATCCAATTGAGAGTGATTCCATCCAAACCATACACAGTATGCAGCCTATTAAACAGAATTTGATGGTCAATAGTGTCAAATGCTGCACTAAGGTCGAGGAGGACAAGAAGTGACTCTTTGTGGTCATCAGTAGCAAGGAGAAGATCATTGTAAATGTGTAACAGGGCAGTTTCTGTTCAGTGATTCTTGCGGTAGGCAGATTGGAGGGAGTTTTGTAGTAAGTAGGCACACAAGTAGTCTTGTACTTGCAAAGAAACAGCCTTTTCTATCAATTTTGCAAGAAATTTTTAGTTGGAAATGGGACAATAGTTTTGGAGAATTTCTGTGTCCAGGGACGGTTTTTTAATGGTAGGAGTAACAATGGCAGATTTCAGGGTTGATGGGAAAGTGCCAGAACTCAGTGACATGTTTACAATCTTTGACAAAACTGGCAATAGCTCATCAAGACAATCCTTCAGGATCCAAGTTGGTAAGGGATCAATTGAACATGATTTGTTTGGCATCTGCAGGATCATTTTACATAAATCAGCATCACCCAGTTGACAAAATTTATCAAGAGAATGTGAGCATATACTGTATAAAGGATTAATTGTGCTGGCAAATGCAGGCAAGGTGGGAAAATCTTATTCCTTTCTGGAAAAAATTCTTTTTGGTTCTGATGTGAGAGCATCAGGAACCTATGCGGTCATGATGGCGTGTGTGTGTGTATGTGTGTGCAGTGGCGTAGCCAGGATTTCCATATTGGTGAGGCAAGTAGCAGAATTAAACTGACAGGATACAAAATATAGCCCCTGCCAACAAACTATTTATTTTGAAGCGATGAAAATGGAATATTGAGGAATGTGGTGGGGCGATCGCCCCCTCTGCCCATTCTTTGGCTATGCCACTGTGTGTATGATGGCCAGCTCATAAATGAGAGTTCTCAAGAACATAAACTGGATTCATGTCATATGTGGCACACAGATAGCCCATGGTCTGTAGATGTGCCCTATTGTTTTTGATGGTGGTGTCATACATATTAATGAGTAGGCGGGGCTTAATGTAAAAATCCTAAAATGTTCATATTTTAAAAACATATTCTGTTTTGTTTCATATCTATTGTAATTGTGATGTTAGCTGGTGTGTACATGTTCATGATGTAAAAACGTCGAATTTTGTATGATTTTACTGAAAAAAATTTGTAAACACATTAACTCAAGAATGGTAAACTGGATTCATGTTATATTTGGTACACAGATAGCCAATGGTACGTAGATGTGCCCTATTGGTTTTAATGGTGATATCTTGCATATTAATGAGTAGGCGGAGCGTAATGTAAAAATCTTGAATTGTTCATATTTTAACAACCGCATGTCTGTTTTGTTCATATTTGGTATTTACTATCATGTTAGCTGGTGTGTACATACATAATCATGATGTAAAACCGTTGAATTTCATTAATATGCATAGTGGGCAGGGCTTTGTATGATTTTGCTGCAAAGAGCTTGTAAACACTATCTCAAGAACAGTAAACTGGTTTCATGTCATGTTTGGTACACAGATAGCCCATGATCTGTAGATACACTCTGTTGTTTTTGGTATTGATATCATGCACATCAATAAGTGGGAGGGGCTTAAAGTGAAAATTTTGAAAAAGTGATAAATGAGCAACTGTATGTCCATTTTGCACCATATTGGGCATGATAAATTTGTTGGTTATTGTGTACATGCTTATGTTATCAGCAGATGTCATTAATATGCATGGTGGGCATAGCTTAATGTGAAAGTGCTAAATGATGTAAACACCACACTGTACCCTATGAATGATACATCAGATTTATGCTATATCAGGTACACAGATGGTTCATGGTCTGCATGGTCTGTACATATGTTCTAATGTTGTGATAGTGATTTCATGAATATAAATGAGTAGGTGGGGCTTACTGACAAATTCTTGAAATAGGATAAATAAGCAACCGTTTTTGCATCATACTTGCTATGATAATGTTGTTAATTATTGCGTAAATGCTAATGTTGTCAGCATTTTTATTGATCTGCATGGTGGGTGTGGTTTATGAATAAATATCCTGGAACAAATATTTCATTATATGCAATGATATGATAGTAAATACAAATTTTGCTAATCAATCAGCTTATGAAAAAGATGAATCGGAACCACAAAACCTTTTGGTTCTGGATATAATAATCTAGTTCAACAACATGCACTTTTTTGTATCAGAAATCAAGTTATTGATCATTGATGCCACATGCTTATAAAAAGAACACTGTTTCACTGGAACAGTGATGTTTGAAAACTCACTGTTCCTGTATAAAAAGCACTATTTTCGGAACAGCGGAACAGTGTCAAATTGGACCCCTTTTTTGGAACGTACTTGTAGTTTAAAAGTTCAGTATATTCTGAAAGATTTCTGAGTATTTTGTCACAGCAGTTATTTGTTTTGTCCTCAGTTATCCAACACATGTCAGACCATGCATTTTTGCCATTCTTAAAAATAAAAAAGTGAAGGAGAACATTTTATAAAAGTTTTTTAGATTATTTGCTTCACATACTGTATATGTTTTGGTTATTTGTTGTCTTTGAAATTGATCAATGCTTTACATTGTTCCCGGCTTTCATTCATTGCTTTGATATATTCTATTTTATTTTATTTTAATTTGTTCTCTTGCAGAGCTCACACGATTGTTCTGATGGTGATATCTATTCTCTTTGGTATATTTGTGTGTGCAATTGGATGTGATCAGGTAAGATACAAGAACGTTTGGTATGACCGGCAGAATTTAGATCGGCACAATATTTTAGAAAAAGGATTTTCATATGAATATGAATAAAGTGCTACATGTTTTATAATTTGATTGGACTGTAATTGTAAGTAATAGTGATACTTGAGGTCCTAGTGAGTCTATGTTTTGTTGTATTGCTAGTTTTGCCTGCTTTTGTTTGTCTGTTGTTTGTTTGTCAGTTTGTTTGTTTGTCTGTCGGTTTATCATCAATATATCTCAAGAATTGATGATTGGATTTAAATTAAATGTGGTTCTGGTACTGCTTAAGGAAGAAGTGATTAAAATTTGTAATATATTGGAACGGGGTAAGGGCAGAAATGGAGGGGTGGGGATGTTTTAGGGTGAATTGTCCTGTCAATATATCTCAAGAAGTGCTGATTAGATTTTGATTAAATTTAGCGTGTGGTTTTCTTACTGTCACGGTTTAAAGGGGAAGTGATTACATATTGGAATAGCGATAGTAATATAGGGTTAGAAATGATAAAGTGAGATGTTTTACGGGGAGATCTGCATGTCGAGATTTAATTTAAGCTTCTAAATGGAATGTACTGATTGGAAAATGGTGGAATGTGAATTTTGCCTGAAAGGAACCTAAACGTGTGCATTTGCGCCCCTCCACCAGCTGCCAAGGTACACAAATCTCATATACCTCATGATTCATGTGAAATTTAAAAATTTTACTGTGGAAATGCTTTTGCATTTCAAAGTCCAAAATTCTTTAATTCAAATGCATTTAGAACAGTGCATCACTTACAACACTCTGACAAAACCATGCAAGCCTGGATAAGTAAAGAATACAGTAAACATCTTTAGCAAAACTTGTGAGACAGTTCTTTTTAAAGTTTCCTTTGTTTTCTCTTTGTGGACAGATGACTGCCATTGTTGAAGATGAAACGGCCGTTGAACATGTACAGAGGGACGGCGTCAAAATCAAGCCAAACAAATCAATGCGTCAACTCTTACAAGATGTTTTTGGTAAAGGTAATGCACAAAGATTCTCAAGAAGACTAGTTTTTATTGCCTTTTGTACGAATCAATTGTTGGCTTGAAAGCTGCAACATTTATCTGTATCAGTACTCGGCCTTTCTTGCCCATTCCAAAATTGCTTTGATTATCTTAACTATTGCTGCTCAACCAATTTATGTACCTTGCTTTTGTACCTTACTTTCAATCTGCTATGAATGTAAGCATTTAGCTTGATTTTGTCACAGTCGGTTAACCCTTACTCTATCACGCAGCAATATTATTGCCGTTTTGGGTGCCCCGCCTTTGACTCCACCTCCCAGGTGCATTTTCAAAAAAATGCTGATAGAATAAGGGTTAAAACCTGACCATTTTACAGGATTTTGAATGTTATAGCCTAATTATCATAAATTATGCATCGAAAAGAGAAAACTAAAACCTATAATTTTTTAGGTTACCTTATTTTTTTATTTATATCATACTCTCAATCCAAATTTAGCAGGAGGAAAGAGTTTGATGGTTTTCAGTGACTGAAATTTAGGTCAGCAAAAGATTATTAAAGATTTTAACGAATTACATCAAAGATTTTGAGGTGCCTTCTCTTTCATACATTACAGCTTTCGTATCCTTTATAAATTCTTTAAACTTTGATATGCCATAACTGAGAACTGCAAGTGGTTTTGTTAACTCGACTATTTGAAGAAAGTAGGAGCTATTCTACTCACCTTGGTGTCGGTTTCTGCCGAGACGGACTTGATTAAAGTTTTTTAGGGAGCAAGGTCTATAAAAAGCTTGTTGTCATTTGAAAATGTACATTATTTTAAAGTGGAATAAATATATACAATGTGCATAATGTCTGAATTAAAATTTGCACTGTCATAGATGGTAACCAAAATAACAAATGATTAGGCTTGAAAAGTGTAGAAAATATCTGAAATATTGTTTTAAAGATTTTTTAGTGGAAATTATTAGACTCCGCTTTAATTATTTAGGTTGACTGCTAATTTGCATAGTTGTTATACGAACTGACTTTTATTTATGTATGAGCACAAACAAACAAACAAACATAGTATGCAATTTACATTTTAAAAAGGACAGAGACCATTGATTACTCTTTTCATTCGTCCAAGTACACAAATAACTTCTACCTATTAATGTACTACAAGTGGCCAGGCATTTAATCAGGAATTTTTGCATTCATTCAACAATAAGATTGACTTCTTTGACTAATTTCAAAAGTGTTCATTGCACTATTAGAATTGGCACTTGGAATTTAGTACTTGAAAATAGGGATCTTAAAGAATGACATGTAAGATGGTAATCACATATGGGAGGGATGGCATTGGGGAGGGAGATGGATGGCATCAGGAAGGGAAGAATAGATGGCATCAGGGAGTGAGAGATAGATGGCATCAGAGGGGGAGGATGATGGATGAATGGCATTGGGTAGGGAGGGATGGATGGCAATGAGGAGGATGGATGGAGGGCTTCGGGGAGGGATGGATGGCTTCTGAAAGGAATGGATGAATGGCATTGGGGAGGAGAGCGATGGATGACATTAGTGATGAGGGGATAGATGGCATCAACAGGGGAGGATGATGGCATTAGCAAGGGTTGGAAGGATAGCATCAGGGCGGGATTGATGGATGGCTTTTGGGAAGGATGGATTGCATCGGGGAGGGAGGGATGGATGGATCGGGGAAGGATGGATGGATGGCATCAGGGAAGGATAGATGGATGGCATTTGAGAGGGATGGATGTCATTGGGAAGGGATGGATGGCATCAGGGAGTAAGGGATGGATAGCAATAGCGAGGGGGAGGGATGGATGGGAACAGCGGGATAAGGATAGATGGTATCAGAGGGGGAGGGATGGATGGGAACAGCAGGATAAGGATAGATGGTATCAGGGAGGGACAGATGGATGATAGTGGGAAGGGGAGAGATAGATGGCATTGGGGAGGAAGGGATGAATGGCATCAGGGAGGGAGGGATGACATTAGATGCCATCAGGGAGGGAAGCACGGATAGCATTGGGGAGGGACTGATGGCATCATGGAGGGAGGGATGGATGACATCAGGGAGGGAGGAAGGGATGGGTGGCATTAGGGAGGAAGGTAGGGATGACATCGGAGAGGGAGGAAAGGATGGATGGTATCGTGGAGGGAGGAAGGGAGGGAGGGATGGATGGCATCAGGGAGGGAGGGATGGATGGCATTAGGGAGGGGAGGGATGGATGGCATCAGGGAGGGAGGGATGGATGGCATAAGGGAGGGAGGGATGAATGGCATCAGAAAGGAAGGGAGGGATGGCATCAGGGAGAGAGGGAGGGATGGATGACATCAGGAATAGATGATGACATCAGGAGGGACGGATAAATGGCATTGGAGAAGGAGGGATGTATGGCATCTGGGAGGTAGGGATGGATGGCATTGGGGGTAGGGATGGATAGCATTATGGAGCGAGGGATGGATGGCATTGGTGAGGGATGGATGACATCACTGAGGGAGAGATGGATGGTTAGCATCGGGGAGGGAGGGAAAGATGTTATCAGGGAGGAATGAAAGGATGTCTTTGGAGGGGGATAGATGATTTTCAGGTGGAATTTATCAACCTATTGACATTTCATACCTTGCTACAGTTATTGCAGTGCCTATTAGATATATGTCATCATTTGATAAATAAGCATTATTCAAAAGTGAATAAATGAGTTATCATGTTTACAAGCAAAGCATCACACACACACACACCCACACACACACCCTCACCAACACCACTGCATAGGTTCGTGATGCTGATAGCATCGGAACTAAAAATGAAAACAAAGAATTAGATACTGTATGTGGACTTCCCTAAAACTTGGCTTTTTATCCCAAAAAATTCTCACTGGAAGTTACGGGATAAGTAACTGCTTACTTCCTTCAAGTAGCACACTCCCCATGCAGCTTTGAATAGTCAAGCATGCTGTCATTCAGACAGCTCTAGTTGTAATTCAAAGACTATTCTGTTCAGAATTAAAAACTTTTTGTTGAACAAACCATTTGCATATACCTTTAAGCAGCTTATATATTGTACAATTACTGGGCATTATGTCACTGCCCACACTATGATGTATTCATGTCCAGACTTTTTTGTTTTATTGACAGGTCCAGTCTACTGTTGGTTGAACCCCTGTAGGACCACAAGGAACGCCTTACTCACCCCGCCTCTTTACAATGTGTAGTGCCAACCTGTATCATCTTATCAGAACGAGGAGCATGCTGCCTGTCACAATCGGAAGGATATTCTGTGTATATTAGATTCATACCATCAGAAGAGGCTGCCGGAGAAATACATGTACAAGGCTGACTAAAATGCTCCTGGACCAACGAGATACTTAAACATTAATAGTTGGTCTAAAGAATGATTATCTGAAATTCTGTGTATGCAGCAATAGCAGCTGACATTCTGTGTATGCAGCAATAGTAGCTGACATTCTGTGTATGCAGCAATAGTAGCTGACATTCTGTGTATGCAGCAATAATAGCTGACATTCTGTGTATGCAGCAATAGTAGCTGACATTCTGTGTATGCAGCAATAATAGCTGACATTCTGTGTATGCAGCAATAGTAGCTGACATTCTGTGTATGCAGCAATAGTAGCTGACATTATGTGTATGCAGCAATAGTTCTGTGTATGCAGCAATAGTAGCTGACATTTTGTGTATGCAGCAATAGCAGCTGACATGCTGTGTATGCAGCAATAATAGCTGACATTCTGTGTATGCAGCAAAGCAGCAGAAACTTAGGGAGTGCAGTGGCACAGTTCTTAAAGAGTGAATATTGTATTGGAAAGTTGTGGGGTGTCTGGGTGTGTGTGCGTATTGAAGTGCATTGCATCCTCGAGAAGACACTTAATATCATGTGCTTCAGTCTGCTGTGCTTTTCAAATAGATATCAGGTATGGTAAGGAGTTTACATGCAATGGACTGTGTCCAGTCTAGGGGGAGTACAGGGGCTCAAAGAGGAAATCTGTGAGAATACATCGGAGTTTGCAGATTCGTCCATATTCTGAAGAATACTTTTTGGAACTAGGGATAAGCATGTGTCCTATGAGCCTTCTGACCTGGGAAAGGATTTAAGGAAGTCATGCAACTTTACATTTTTTTTTTCTGCTACTAGTATTATTAGAAGCTTAACCTATTATATCTAAATTTATATTTTCTATCCTAGACATTAGTGTTATCATAGATGTAGCCCTATTAAGGCTTTTGTTCATTAAATTATTCAAATTTCAGACTTTCCATTCCCTTGTTCACTTTTGACAATTTCCATGGACAGCTTCACAAGTGGCTTGGGTCTTCTTCTTTTGGCAGTTACCCTTTGTTGCTGAACACCTACATTTATGGTGACCCCCCCCCCCCCCTCCCCATCCACACACACACATACTTGCTATTTTTAAAGAAAGTAATCCAGGAAATCATTATCTTTTTATGATTAAAAAATTGTGAATGACGATGGAGAATCACCTGTTTGCTTTGTAATTTTGAATGCAATTGACTAAATCAGTGAGCCATTCATCCTCATTGATTAATGGAATTATTACTTAAAGGAGCTGGCGACCAAAAAGTGGGTCATATTTTTCTTGAGTCTCAAGAATATTCAAACACGTGATGGTACGAAAAACCTTTGACACAAATGTTCAAGTTATTAATAAGTATTTCTTGTGAATACTTTAGTACTTTTTCAATCCCAGAAGTATTAAAAATAAGACCCGCATTATTTCAAAGTTACTTTGATTTAGCAAACAAAATGCTGTCACCTTTGGACTGAGAGGTCCTTCAAAGGCTGACTTTTTTTGTTTTCTTATGGTAACATTTAATGCGCGTATACTTACAAACATTTCACATTTGTTTTCATGTTTAGGAAAACGTATCTGGTGATTGAACATTTTGCTGCAGTTGGAATTTGAACAAATAAATCGAATGGGATTTTTTTATACTTGATTTGCAAGTGGCAGTGTATGTTCTGTTATTGCCCTGTTTTGATAAATCTATGTTGCATTATAGTTTATTTTGGAATAATACATTTTGTATAGAAAAGATAGTGGTATTTCAAAAGGGTCGACGGATATTAAAGTGTGCCAACATTTAGTAAATAGTTTTAAAGATATGAAAATATCAAATTTGTGAGTAGAAATTGGTGAAAAATGGACCATTGTACAGCTGTATGACTTCTGAGTTCTTAGCATGCAAACTTGTATGGCATGAATCGGCAGACCTCTATTTTGTCCTATATTGTTTTAACCCCTTGCCAAAAGTCTAAGAAGGGTTGCTAATTCTGATTAAGACTTTCTGGATCTTTGCTGTGCTTCCCTCCATTTATAATTGCAAAAGAAGATTATTCATTTACAAAGAATAAAAATCAAGGGAAAAGTAAGGACTACATCAAGATTTTGAGCTGTCACCCTTCACATGAACAAATTTGCATTTGTCATGAACATTTCAAAGTTTGATTTACCCTTCAATTAAATATGCTATTTTTTGATTAAAAGGACTTTCCTTATCAGAATGTTGTTCAGGTGTGAATTAAACAAAAATGTTGTCGTTAGTTATATATTTTATATATGGAATTGTATTTGTAAGGTTTTAGATCTCTCCATATCTTCATTCTCTGTGGAATTTCATAAGTCTTGAATTTATTCCAAAAGGTTATTTGAAATAATTTTTTGACTTCAATTTGTCATTGCTTTCTAAAAACAGTCCTTCCCAAGCTGTTAATTAAAGGCACATTGTAGCAGTAAGATTACTGACAAAAATTACTACATTTCTATGGAGTGTGATTATAATTGTTGTGTACCACCCTGAAAATACATTTAAGCCACACTGCTTTCATCTTAGACAATGAAATTACAAGTTTGGATTCAGTGGGCCTGGAATCATGATGGGAAATCATTCAGGCAGTTATACAGACTTTGTTACCCTGTGAATCATTTTGATGATTAAATTTATCTGCAAACTTCAAATAACATTTAAGCAATACTGTTGCTGGTGATATGTAATTTTAATATGTGTTTTTTTTTTTTACTTTTTATATTTGGGCAATGTTGGTCTGTATGTTTGGTCATTATACAAACAGCTGCTTCTTGCTTTAAAGGATTAGTTAAGTGGTCAAACACGTCTATCTTATATGAAGGAGGACTTATATGAAGGAGAAACAAAACAGAAAGCATTCCAAAATCTTGTTCCGTTAAGGAGATATTTAAATTTAAAGTTTGGTACCATTTGTGAATGACTAAAATCAGGCTAGTTTTCACATAACATCTTTCTGATTCCTTTAAGTCTTTATGTATTCTATCATATTTTGTGGCTTACAAACCATTGGATACATCCATGAAGTAGTAAAGCAGAATAAAGTAAGGGGAATTATAATTTACCACCTGAAGAAAGTTCAAGGAAAAATGATTCAAATAATAAAAAGGTTCATTCAAAGCTCCTTTAAATTACATTAACATGTAATGTTAAACATGTAAGGATGATTGTGTCAACCTTCCATAGTAGACTTACTATACCAGTCATTTCTACACAAATAAGACAGAGCTTTAAAATTTCAAAATCTCCTTAAGGGTATAAGATATTGAAGTAGTTTGTGCACCATTTTGTTTCTAGGGGTGCTGTGGCTCAGTGGTTAAGGAGTCAAGCTCGTATTCGAGAGGGACTGGATTTGATATCTCATCGTGAGCACTGCATTGTGTCCTTGAGCAAGACACTTTATTCTACTTGCTTCAGTCCACTCAGCTGTTAGATGAGTACCAGCATTGCTGGGAGTTAATCTGCTATGGACTGGCGTCCCGTCCAGGGGAGTAATGTACTCTCATCCGTGGGGCTATGGAAATCGGGGATAAGCACAGGCTCAATGAGCCTAATGGCTCGGATGGAATTAGCTTTTTTTTTTTTTTTTTTTTCTTTTAAAGTCTTCTTTCATATAAGAAAACTTGCTTAACCACTAAGCCCTTGTAGCATAATCTCTGGACTTTGACCTCCATATGACCTCGAAAGGTTGAATGCAGGGAAAGTTGCTTATAAAAAGAACAAAGTACAATCGTGTTCTGTGAATATGTTATCCTCAGATATCAATTTCATCAACCACTTAATGTTTCCATTGGTCTCGGTCCATTGAAATTTGCTGCATTATAATTAACAATACTTTCAAGGTTATAATTGATTGTTTTCATACCTCATGCATGGTAGTAACATTTCTAATTTGAAATAAAACAAAATTACCATCTTGACTCAAAATTTACAACTGAGTATCAAAATTTACCATCGAGTCTCAAAAATAGCACCCTTGGGTTCAGATGAGGGTAGAAGTTCATATAATTGTTAAGATTGATTTCTTAAATAAATATTCCCGTCATCAAGTATGTGCATTCGATATGATATTGGACAGTTAGAAAAACTTGGTGAAAGACGTTACCATTTAGCTGATGTCAAAGGTTCCACTGGTGTGTTTTAAAAATAACTGGTGTACTAAGTGCAACTCAAATAGTATGATGTCATATAAGCACTTCCATGACAATTTAAATGGAAAATTAATTACTCTTTTTGAAATATTGGAAACAATTTTTGCTTAAATCATAGAGCTGGGGTGTAGAATATACTTCATGAAAACATGTCATAGTTTTCATTTCAGAAGGTGTATATAAGTTTGAATAGAATACAAACAGTTTGGAGAATGTGATATCACAGTTAGATACAGTAGTGTATATGCAGTGACCCACCCCCTTCCCCCCCTCCCCCTCTTACACTCTTACACACACAAGTCTCAGAAAGGAATTTGGCAGAAAATCTGACCCATGTCAGAAGATTTGTCCAACTAAATTTGCCATTTTTGTGAATAATGTATCTAAATGATTTGATTTTCTGACTTGAGTTCCTAAATTTCTGACTTTTGGGATTACGTTAATAAATTTCTGACTTTTTTGACTCAAGATTCTAAATTTCTGACACCAGTTCCTACACTTTTCTGATTGTTCTAAATAATGTTCATAAATGTTCTGAATTGTGATAGATCTCCAATTTTAAACAGATTATAATCAATTTGTTTTGTGTGTGTCTGTACAGTATATGATGGGGGGGGGGGGTGAAGTATGTAATTAAACACCACTGCTTTGAACTTGAAGATACCTATTTGTCAGAAAATTAGGTTCTTGCTCAATTAGATTAATTTAATTCAAATGATTGTTTTTACAATCATGTACAATAAAGCAATCAATAGCAAAGAATGTTAAATGTTAGCATGGGTGTAGCCAGGGGGTCCTACGACCCCAAAAAAGTAACATCATGAATTAAATTCCAGAAAATATGCTATATGTCAAAATATTTCCCTCCCCTACCCCACCCACACCCTCATCCAATCCAAAAGTTTTAAACAGGAAAGTCAGGTATGACAAATACAATAGCTGTTTTTGGATACCAGTGTGCATAGCATAGCAAGGTTTAACGTCCCAAAAGCATCCAGTGCTGGACATTATATCAAGACGGCCACAGCCTTTGATAACCAGTTGTAACTCACTGGTTGCAGACCCACCGGGATTCCAACCCGGGATGTGCGGGTGAGAGGACAAAGTACTAACCACTACACCACGGAGGTCTGTAAGTGGTGCTTGCATGTCATATTTTAGTGTTTGTACAGTATCATGTTTGACTGATTTGTAAGCACTGTAGATGTCACATTAAAAGACCCATGTAATTTTCAAATGTATTTCTGCTTACTTGTACATGGGTGTGATATGTGTCTTTCATTAAAGGTTCATTTAAAAGAAAAAACCTGTTACGTTCCATTCATTATTCAGGAAAAGCGCTACCAAAGCAAGTTTTTGTTGCATTTACTTTTTGATTGTTAGCGAGGGAGCTCAAGTGGTTTATGTTTTAAGCGTTAAAGAATTTTATATTTTCAATTGTGAATATGTTGCTGCATTTGTTTAAAATATGTTAGAATAAAATATTCTAGAAATTTAGTAAAGGAACAAAAACAAATATGAAGTGATGTATACATTTACTCTTTAAATGTGCAGTTTTTTAAGTTGGAGAACATCTCAAGTTCTATCCTTAGGAAGGATTTGGTGAAGCAAGGGGGGAATTTTCCCCTCACTTTTTGGTTCCGATGCAATAACATAAGGAACCTATTCAGTCATACTGGCGTGTGTGTGCGAATCTGTTTAGACCAACCAACCGATGACATTCGTAGGTTTACACACCTTCAAAGCGTTGACACACACGATGACGTCCTCGGCCGTTTTTAGTTCTAAAAATGGCTGTTTACAAAACTTTTATGTTAAAAACACTACTCTAGTTCAGTATTTTTGCATTTCGGTACATGTCACCTGTTAGATAGGATAAGTTAAAACTATGTGTGTAACCAACCGATGATATTCGTAGGTTTACACACCTTCAAAGCGATGACACACACACAACCGATGACGTCCTCGGTTGTTTTTAGTTCTAAAAATGGCTGTTTACAAAACTTTTATGTAAAAACACTACTCTAGTTCAGTATTTTTGCATTTCGGTACATGTCACCTGTTAGATAGGATAAGTTAAAAATACTTGTGTAAGCTAATTTCCTAATACCGCCATCCCATGTGTGTGTTGTACATTGATTGGTCACCAGTTATATAGGATTACGCCCACGTCATCAGTTGTAGGGTCTACCCAAGTATGGGCGATTGGTCACCACTTATATAGGATTATGGATACGTTACCAGTTGTAGGGTATAAATGCGTATGGGTGTATGCATGTATGTATGTATTTGTGTCTGTGACAGAAGCTTGTAAACACGATATCTCAAGAACTACGTGGTGGATTAATGTCATACTTGGTATATGGATGTGTTGTGATCTCTAGATGATCTCTTTTGTTTTTAGTGTTGATGTCAGAAATATTAATTAGTAGGCGGGGCTAAGTGTAAAATTCTATCAACAAGCATGTAAACATGATATCTCAAGAATTGTGTGGTGTGTTTATGTCATACTTCATATATGGATGTATTATGGTCTGCAGATGATCCATATTGCTTTTGGTGCTGATATCGTGAACATTCATTTCATTTATTTGTTTTTCCACAACATATTTACATATAATTACACAAGTGTTATTTACAAATATATTATGAACTTTACAAAATATGTATATACAGAAGAATATATATGGTTGTGAAAGGAAATGTAGAAAAACTCAGGTGAGCTTACTGGAGTACAACACTCCCAAATTACAAAACACAAATGCTAACAAATATGGTAGTACAAAACGCTGCCACCCCCACACACTAACAGATATTAAAAAGTAGGCGTGGCTAAATGTAAAGTTCTGTTAACAAGCGTGTAAACAATGATTTAGGAACCGCAGGGTGGATTTATGTCATACGTGGTAATTCATGGGCGGAGGAAGGTCTTAATTTTTGGTCGGACCTGACAGGGACCAAACCCCTAAATTTTTTTGGAGAGCCTCAGGAATTTGGTTCTCGATTAAATGATCTTGAAGCCAATGAAATACCTAGGTTTTATGGGGGCCAAAATTGTGCAGATGACATAAAAGATATGGTGTGAGGGGGTTGCAATAGAAGAAAATATGTTTTGTACTTACTGGTTTGCTGGTGAGGGTTATAAAAATTTGCCGAACAAAGATGAATGATGATCCGAATGTCTCACAAATTCATTCAAGGCATCCGTCAGGTTTGGGAATCTGTCCTTTCCTTGTGGATCTGTAGAATCATGAGGTCATTTAATCTCCTCTGACTCATCGTCGATCTTAAATATGACTTGAGTCTATGTAGCGCCGAAAATGTTCTTTCAGAGGTTGCATTCGTTGCAGGAAGAACCAAAACAAGGTACAGAATGTGCAGATTTGTGAGTAAAAATACTGTTCAGCTGTAAGCATGTCCTTAAAGAAGTCAATTATATCCTGTAGTGCAGGTGATTTGTTTGCAAATTTAAGGGATAAATATCGAAGCTGTGTTTCCAGCTGCTCGTTATCAAAATCCATCCATAGAAAGTCGTTATCGCAATTAACAGGGATTGGTAGTCCTTGTTGTTGCATGCATTCAACAACAATTCTTGTAGTTGCTGATACTGTGTGAAACCAGGTTGATTGAATCGACTTTCAATCGCATTGATGATTTTGTCCAGAACAACATAATACTGGCATCTGTAGTAATCACGGGCTGTCTTTGCATGTTCCGGAGGAGCAATACCAGTCTCGTATCTGTGGGGCACATTTCTTTGCTGCGGTAATTTTGGTTGAGATACATCCAATTTGAGATTTCCCTTGCCGTCTTTTTCCTGAGCCAACTTGTTTGCTCTATAGTAGAAAAGATTGAAATCTCTTTCATTTTGAATGTTCTTCAAAGTCTTTACCGTGTCTGATGCACATTTCTGGCCAGAAGCTGCTGTCAATTCGGGGTTCTGTAAAGTTTTGCTCAGATTATCTGCGTGTCTGAGCAAGATTTACTCCCCAGAAGAAATCCCATTTTTGCGTTTGGCATCCGACTCCAGATATCCTTGCTTTGGTTTCTGTATCTTTCACATAGTCGGTTTCTTCCCAAAAAAGCTTTTGAAGTACTTGGTAGTTGTTTAGAACACTACCCAAAGATACCGCACAAACAGTCCACCTAGTCAGGTAAGAACACGAAGACCTGGGCCATCTGGCTAAAGTTCAATCTTAATTTACGGAAAATTTTCCCTCTTCTCGGAGAATATTGGACGAGTTTACAAATTTCATGTGTTTATTCAAGAGCATTTTTTGTGATTCTCTCTCCCTTGATAGCATCATTCACAGCAAGATTCAGAGAATGTCCGTAGCAGTGAATAAATATTGCTCGCGGTTCGCGGGCCCGAATTCTTACTGCTAGTCCCTTTCTCGTTCCACTCATTTGCTGGCGCCATCATAGCATTGTCCTCTACACTTAGAGTAGGAAAGATTGAGTCTCTTAAATACATCATCTACTACCTTCTCGAGAGTATCGGCTGTAATTTTTGGAATTTGATATAGTCCAATTGCATCTTCATGAATCTATAGGGTACTTTTATCAAACCACCTTAAAACGATAACAGCTTGCTCCTTATTTGACGTGTCCGTTGCTTCATCAATCATTAACGAGAAGAATGGGGAGTTTTTAACATCATCCGCTACAGGTATGTCCCTTCGTACCCAAGATGCCAAAATATTAAGAATCTCGTTCTGAATATCATGACTTAGCCTACATATTTGTTTGTTTTCTTCTCTCCAAGATTTTACTGAAGGATCCTCACATGTTCTTAGGTTCAAAAGCCGAATGAAAGTTCCACTGTTTTTATCGTGTCCACGGAATGGAAGGCCCTGGCGACCCAAGAAACAAGCATTTTCGAATAATTTCCTTAACTTCCTCTTGTTTTCAGTTTTCTCTCTAGAATGATCTTCGCTGAGTGACTCTCCTATATCTTTGGTATTTTTAGGTAAAGTCACTACACGTTTCACTACTTTGTGACATTTGATTTTCTCGTGGTTTTTAAAAGCAGAATTGCTTCCTTCCATTTGGTAAACCCCTTTTTAATGAAGGCTTTGTCTGTTTTTGTGTTGGAAAGTTTGTTTTCTATTTTTGCATGTTTGCAAATATGATACACAGCAGCATCATCACATTCATTGTAATGCAGCCAGGGATATCGATCAAACCATTCCGGCTGGAACTTGCGTTTCAATGCAGTTTTCCTCCAAAAATGTCGGTATGGAAAATTCAGATTTCTTGGTTGATTTGTTGAATATTGATTTTTCCTGAAATCGGTCCTTGCTGTACTTGCCTGCGTGACTTCATCCTTTGATTCTTGGCCTGATGTCATAGACTCCGAGTGTGACTCGGATATTCCTTCGTCTGACTGATCTGAATCCGAGGGCCTATTAGGAGGACACTTTTTAAGATACTGTAAGATAGACATTGTAATGATTGTGTTCTTTCCTTTCCGGTAGGAGAGCAAATGGAACAATAATTTAATGCTTTTAATAATGAACGTAATCCGTACGTCTTCTGTATGTATACTATAGGCCAGCCACAGTTTTTTACTGGGCTCGGCCCAATTATAACCATGATCTTACCGACATTCCAAAGTTCACTAATACGCGCGGTAGATTTGACGCTCTGTAAAAGTTGAGACTGCCTGGGACCACGGATAAAACGTCATTAAATACGTCATATCGTTGATTATTGAACTTGTGTGCATATATTGCGCAATAAAAAGAAATAAAACAGTATAAAATCACAATTTGTGATAGAATTAAAGAATGATAGAATGATTTGGATTATAGTGCTAAATATATTCACTTCACAGGGGCCGTGGAGCAATTTTGAGGGGGCATAGAATTTTAAAGGTCAATTAAAAAACCCACAAGAGTGCTTCTCGTTTTTATACGACTTGCAACCTATTTTTTGAGGGAATTATTTTCCCTTCAATTGTGTGATTTCTGCAGAATTCAGACTACCGATATTGGGTGATTTGCCAAAAAAGGGGAAATTAAGGGGCAACACTTAAATGGATCATATTTATTATAAATGTGCAAACATAATAATATAGTTCAAAGTCAAATTTAAAATTATATTTGTAACCGGAAAAAGCACAACTTTATGTGGTCTTACTTTATGTGGACCAACTTTATGTGGACCATTCGATCATTATCGGGCAAATTATTGGTCCAACCAAGGTCGGAGCGGTTCCGCCGCCTATGGGTATATGGATGTGCTGTTGTTTGTAAAGGAGCCCTATTTGGTGCTGATGTCATGAATATTATTTAGTAGGCGGAGCTAAATGTAAAATTATGTTAACAAGCTGGCTCGTCGCATCCGTGGAGAACGTGCTTAAGTAGTTTACATCACTCGTGGTGTATCAAGAACCCATATATTCATATATGGATGTATTATGGTCTGCAGATGATCCATATTGCTTTTGGTGCTGATGTCATGAATATCAATTTGTGTGCGGGGCTAAATGTAAAATTCTGTTAACAAGCTTGCAAACATGATATCTCAAGAACAGTGAGGTAGATTTATGATATACTTGTGTATTGATGTGTTATGATCTGCATATGATCCCTATCATGATCCCTATTAATGGGTGTGCTGTTGTTTATACTGAGCCCTATTAATTTTGGTGCTGATGTCATGAATATTTATTTCATTTCATTTATTTGTTTTTCCACAACATATTCACATATAATTACACAAGTTTTATTTACAAACATATTATGAAATTTACAAAATGTGTATATACAGAAGATTATATATGGTTGTCAAAGAAAATGTAGAAAAACTCGGGTGAGCTTACCTGAGTACAACAATTCCAAATTACAAAGCAAAAATGTTTACAATTATGGTAGTACAAAAGGCCAACACCCCCACACACTGACATATATTAATAAGAAGGCTGAGTTAGATGTAAAATTATGTTAACAATCATGTAAACACGATGATTTAAGAACCGCGGGGTGGATTTTAGCATGTAAACACGACGATTTAACAACTACCGGGTGGATTTATGTCATACGTGGTATATGGATGTGACACTCCAACTCCACTCCAGCTGTGAAAATGATATAACCTGTGATCGATTACATAACACATCAATATTTATTACATAACATGTTGGGTATTACTTAACGCAGCAGTATTACTTAACACGGCAGTATTTTATAACACAATGTAACATACTAGTAGATCACACATACTTATATTTTATTAATTCAACATATCAAATGTTGCAATACACACTTTTCAGAAATGTGATGCTATAATGTCACTGCTAAGTCTGATACCAGATATCAATGGCATAACTAGGAAATTTTGTTTGGAGGTTAATCAATTTTCAGACAAATGGTATATGATTATGTCAGGGCCGTAGACAGGAATTATTCGTGGGGGGAACAGCTGAACAAATTTTGAAAAAAACTTTACTTTGCAAATTTCTTGAAGGGGGAACTGCCCCTGCCCCCTACCCTACAGCAAATAGAAATCAGAAAACATAGGATCATCATTTGGGAAAATGCAAAAGTCAGACAAATTCTACGACAAGGGATTACAAATTTTCAACAAATTAGTTTTTGAGGCTTGGTGGGGAGCAGAAGATGGTCCCTGCCTCATTTAGCTATGCCACTATACCTGTTATGTTTACACAAATCTCTTAGAGCTGTCATCATGACTATGTAGCAATTTTTCATTTTTGAGTTCTGGCTTATCAAAGTTTGATTAGTGTTCAATGAACTCATGCAAAATTTGTGATGTTTGACTGGACAGAGCTCAAAATCCAAAATGTAATTTTTGAAATTCTTTCCAGGCTTTTATTAGGGGCATGGCTAGACTCAAAATTATTAGGGTAGAGTTTGCTGCACTCATTCTAAGAATTATGATTGACACTTCAAGAACAAAATATGTACAAAGGAAAATACCAAGATTTACCCAAATTTGTACATTGATGCCGGAGATTTAAAGGAATATTCCCAGGTTTTTTTTGTAAAATTTCATTTGAAAGAGCATACTTTAAGAGCCAATTTGGTACAAAAATCAGGTTGATATCTATTCAGGAGATATGGATTTTTTAAAGATTTCCCAATTGCATTTTAAACTTTTTGTACAGTATGATGAATTCGTGTTTGATGATGTTATAGAGGCGATTCCATTGCAAACGTTTATGTATTTCTTTGAATATTAATTGATTGTTTTTGTATGATTAGAAACAATTTTCCAAAAGTTGTTGAAGTAATTGACAATGTATACAAATACCTAACTTTCATCAATTGTTTTTTCTAGCAGGTTTTACTAATAAAAAAAGATGATAGATTTGAATGAAATGCATAAACTTTGTGGGAGAATGTGTTGCTGTGATGGCATACTGAACCTTTTCCTATTCGTTTATTGCCATTTTTTGTGAACCTTAAATTTGAATATTTCCTGGCAGGAATAACATATGAACATAATTTTTGTACTAAATTGTTTCTAAAAAAATTCTCTTCCTTTTACTGTTATGAAAGGTTATGATAAAAAAGGGGAATATTCCTTTAAAAACCCAGATATGTAAGCAATTTTTGTGAAATTGCTGCTATGATGATTTTTGAAAGAATTGTAAAGCAATTTAGATAGTATTGCTTCTACACGTCCATATAGCTTTAAGGTAAAGAAGTTTTGAATACTTTATCCTTTTATCATGGAAGATGATGATGATGTATGATATGGCGATCTCTTAAAATCTGTAAGCCAGTTCCTCAGCCTGGGCAAGGACTGCTATGCCACCATTAAGGATTAGTTCAGTGGTCAAGCAAGTCTATATTGCATGAAGGAGGACTTCAAAAGAAACAAAATGGTGAAGAAAGCATTCAAAAATCTAATTCTGTTAAGGACCTATCTTAGTTTAAAGTTTGGTATCATTTGTGTAGGAACAACAGAAATCAGACTAGTTGTGATGTCATAGCCTCAGATTCCTTAAACTTTTTATGTATTCTATCATATTTTGTCTTACGATTCTGTGGCTTAAAAACCATGGAATATGTCAAAAAAGTAGTAAAACTGAATCTATGAAGGGGTTTTATAATATACCACCTGAAGAAAGTTTGAGGGAAAATAATATAAATAGTGTGGAGAAAAAGAAAACAAACTTTCTTTAAAATACATAAAGACAGGAATCTGAGGCTGTAACATCACAACCAGTCTGATTTCAGTCGTTTCTACAGAAATGATACCAAACTTTAAACTTGAATTTCTATACTAATGGCTCCAAGGAAGGCAACAAAACAGCTGCTGCTGCCGTCATCCAAGACATCACCCTCAGTAGCAGACTTCCCGACTACTCATCCATCTTTTCAGCCGAGGCTAAGGCCATTCTCCTCGCCCTCAACTTGATTGAGTACTCTCCACTCAGCCACTTTGCCATTTTCTCCGACTCAAAGGCTGTTCTTACTTCTTTACTCAATCTTAAATGGGATAAGCCACATGCCACCTCCTCTTCTGGAAACTCTTTTCTTACTCAATCTTAAATGGGATAACCTCACATGCCACCTCAACCTCCGGAAACTCTTTTCTCCTACCCTCTGCAGGAAAAGTGTTCTTTTCTTCTGGATACCAAGCCATGTTGGCATCCCTGGCAATGACAGGGCTGATGCAGCCGCTGAGCTTGCCCTCAACCTCCTCCCTACCCCTTTTCCTTTAACCCTCTCTGACATCAAACCGCTTATCGCTTCCCTTGTTCGTGACCGCTGGCAGACCTCATGCAACTCTTAAATTGATAACAAACTCCATGTCATCCAGCCCACAATTCCGATCAAATCCACCATCAACAACCTCTCTCGTATCGACAACATTTATATTACCCGTCTTAGAATTAGTTACACCCACCTCACTCACTCCCACCTCCTTATTGGCTCCCCCAACCCCTCTGCAACAATTGCCACTGCACCCTCACAATCCATCACGTTCTCCTTGCTTGCCCCCTGTACAAGCTTCCCAGAGCTTTCCTCGCTCCCCACAATTCAATTGCTGAGTTCTTCCAGAAAAATCCTTCGGATAAAATTATCTCCTTCCTTCATCATGCTTCCCTCTACAACCATATTTAAATTCTCCTCTTCCACCCCTCTCTACTTTGTTTTTGTTTCACCCATGCACCTCCTCTCTCGATCACAGCTTTCTGACGTTTTGTTCTTGAATTTCTCTTATTCTCTCCCTGTTTCCTTTCCTTTCTACCTCTAGAATGATCTGAACTCTCAGGCACAATTTGACCCTCGTTGTCGTGGTGCCGTAAAGCCCTCATCAAACAAACACACAAACTTAACGGAATAAGATTTGTGAATGCTTTCTTCACCATTTTGTTTCTTTTGAAGTCATCTTTCATTATATAAGATGAACATGCTTGATCACTCACTGAACTTATCCTTTAAGGCAAGAGGAGAGTAGCCAGTTGGGCAGCATGTGATGCATCGTCTCATGTCTCCACTTGAAAAGGCTGCTGCTGCATCAGTGCAGAACTGGTTTGGCTCCCTTGACTCGGGGGAGGTCCATACTCGGGCTGTATGTTGGGATCGGTGACCTGGAACTTGTGCAGGACATCGGCTTACAAGATGGGCATGCTTAACCACTGAGCTTATTATCCTTTACCGCTGAAAGGAATTGACTTCATTAGTGAAGATAACGAGAAGGCAGCCATTGAATGATTGATGTGAACCTGAAATGTAATGAGTTTCTGGTAAGGATTCCTTGTAAGGCTTTCATACCTTATGAATATTAGGAAAAACATCATCTTTGAAGAAATTAAGGCTTAAAAGTATGAATAAAGAAGATAAAGAGCTGTTAAAGATATCAAAATGACGTGTGGTTGCTTCCGAAAAGCTGTAATTGTGCAACAGGGATCAAATGAAGCCTTATATGTTGTGGTATCAAATTTCCATAGATGATCGTTGTTTGTTTGTTTTTTTCCATCAAAGTTACTGAAAAACTGTGACACTTATATCACTTCTTCAAAATAGGTTTAAAAAACATGCCGGTTTAAGTTAGATTATGAAAAATGTTTTCGATAAGGCTAATTAGGGTTAGTAAATGTGCTTGGTGCAGTGGAAAGCCGAGGGGGCATGATACTACATCTTTATAACTTGATATCACCTTACATGTTGTGGTATCAATTTTTGTGTGGATTAACATTGATTCATGTGTTTTTCAAAAGTACTGAAAAACTGTCAGAGAAGCTTTGCATATTGTAGCATCAAATTTCTTTGAATTAACATTGTTTTTGATCTGCCAAACATCTCAGAAGGTTTCAAAAAACAGGTTTTATAAAAAAAAAAAGAGTTTCATTTTCAATAGGGTTCCTCTGAGTGCTTAATAAAGATATTCGGTGTAGTGGAATAGGGGAGGGGGCATGACGATTTTCAAATAATTTTCAGGCACCTTTGAACCTGATATCATATGAATGGAACAATCGTGATGGCCTTCCACTTTCTACTGCACTGCTAGTAACCCTCTGCATAATGAAATCATTTACAATGTCCCCCGTGGACAAGATGATAACAGTAGATTCTTCCTTCAGTTCTGTTTGTTTGCTGCCCTCTGTAATACAAGGTAGACGTGTCTATACGCTGGACTAATCCTTTGACAGGTTTTCAATATATGTTAAGTTTAACATATACATAGAAATGCCTAATTTGTTTTTTTAATGATTATGTTTGAGGTTTTAAGTGAAGAGATTACAGTTTGTTAGTTTAAACTCAGATAGCAACATGTAACATGTATTGTGAAAGTTTTCCAGAACTTATATTAGGTTTTTCTCTGCCTCAGTTGTCTATTGATACCAACATATTAGTTGGCTCTTTAGCCCTTACTCTACCAGCACTTATTTGCAAACACGCTTAGGAGGTGAAGCCAAAGATGGGGCACCCAAAACGGCGATAATTTCGATCCGCCGTGGTCTGATGGTAGAGTAAGAGTTAAGCACAGGCTGATTATTGAAGGGTCCTTGGCCATCCGCGTAAATAGCCGGGCTTGTTCCGCTTCAGTGACCCAGTGGGCCGCATACCGGGATGATGCTGCCTATATTTTTGAGTTGGCACATTTTCCGAGAGTAGATTAACTCTTACTCTACCAGCACTTTTTTGAAAACACGCTTGGGGGGCGGAGTCAAAGATGGGGTACCCGTAAGCAGTAAGGGTTAAGGTCTCTGCACCGGTACAAAAATTTCTGTTCAACCACTTACTGTTTTGTATGTATGAACAAGAAAACAGCTCAAAGCGCTTTTGTTTTTTTAGTTCCGATGCGATCAGCATACGGAACTTATGCGGTCACCATAGCGCGCGTGTGTGTGTGTGTGGGTGCGTGTGTGTGTGTGTGTGACGCCCATCTAGTAAACACGATATCTCAAGAACCATACACTGGATTCGTGTCATATGTGATACATAAATAACCCATGCTCCGTATATGTGCCCTATTGTTTTTGATGGTGATGTCATGCATATTAATAAGTAGGCAGGGCTTAATGTAAAAATCTTGAAATACTAATATTTTTTCAACCGCATGTCTGTTTTGTTTCATATGTTGCATCGTTATGCTGTTAGCTGGTGTGTTCATCTTCATGGTATTTTCTCACATCCTCTGCAGGAAAAGAGTTCTTTTCTTCTGGATACTCAGCCATGTTGGCATCCCTGGCAATGACAGGGCTGATGCAGCCGCTAAGCTTGCCCCCAACCTCCTTCCTACCCCTTTTCCCAAAACCCTCTCTGGCATCAAGCCGCTTATCGCTTCCCTTGTTCATGACCGCTGGCAAACCTCATGAAACTCCCAAATTGATAACAAACTCCATGTCATCCATTCCACAATCCCGATCAAATCCACCATCAACAACCTCTCTCGTATCAACAACGTTCATATTACCCGTCTTAGAATTGGTCACACCCACCTCACTCACTCCCACCTCCTAATTGGTTTCTCCCAACCCCTCTGTTACAATTGTCACTGCACCCTCACTATCCATCACCTTCTCCTTGCTTGCCTCCTGTACAACCTTCCCAAAGCTTCCCTCGCTCCCCACAACTCAATTGCTGAGTTCTTCCAGAAAAATCCTCCGGATGAAATTATCTCCTTCCTTCATCATGCTTCCCTCTACAACCATATCTAATTCTCCTCTTCCACCCCTTCCCTACTTTGTTTTTGTTTCAACCATGCACCTCCTCTCTCGATCACAGCTTTCTGACTTTTGTTCTTGAATTTTCTCTCATTCTCCCCCTGTCTCCTTTCCTTCCTACCTCTAAAATGATCTGACCTCTCAGGCACAATTTGACCCTCGTTGTCGTGGTGCCGTTAAGACCTCATCAAACAAGCAAACAAAAAAATACAAATATTGAATTTCATTGATATGCATAGTGGGCGGCGCTTAACATGATTTTGCAGAAAAGAGCTTGTAAATACGATATCTCATGAACGATACGCTAGATTTATGTTGTATGTAGTACACATATAGCCCATGATCTGTAGATGTGCCCTATTGTTTTTGATGGCGATATATTGCATATTAATGAGTAGGCTGGGCTGAATGTAAAAAAAAAAAAATGTTAATATTTTAATAACTACATGTTTGTTTGGTTTCATATGTGGTACAATTATGACGATTCCTGTTGTGTACATGTTCATGTTAAAAGAACATTGAATTTCATTAATATGCATAGTGGGCAATATGATATTGTTAATATGATTTTGTTAGAAAGCGCTTGCAAACATGATATCTCAAGAATGATACACTTGATTCATGTCATATGTGGTACACAGATAGCCCATGGTCTGTGTTCTATTGTTTTTGGTGGTGGTATCATGCATGTTAATGAGTAGGAGGGGCTTATGTAAATATCTTAAAAAGCTCATATTTTTAGCTCAACAAAGTTGAGAATATTGAGTGGGAAGAATCTGTTAACTTTTGTCTCCCGGTTTTGAAATGTATCTAGTCAGAGAGTTTTGGCTAAAGACTTCTGAAATTTGGTAGTCTTCAAGAGCATGTAAATCTTCACACGGGTGTATTCAGCGGAGTGTTTTCATTTACTGTTTGCATACCTAAAATAGAGCATTTTTCATCATTTTTATCAAAATCTGCAGTCAAGACTGGAAAATATGTGCTGATGCGTAAATAATTGCTTACAGCTGAATATTCACACCAAGGAGGTATAACTTAGTTGAAATTCCAAGTAGAGCACATCTTAAATGTTTGGTTCTGATGCGATAGCATCAGGAACCTATGCAGTCATGATGTCGTGTGTTTGGTGTGTCATGCACTTGTAGATAGTGCAAATTAGGGATAATTATGTGTTTACACGCCTTTCAATTGGGGACACACCTGCAATTGGGGATATTCCCAATTGGCAGAAAGCTCAGGCAATACTGACGATTTTACCATCTTCATGCCTGTGAGGTAGTTACCTCTTAATTTCAGCCCGTTTTAATCGTTGCCCCAATTTCCCAGTGTTTTATCGTATCTGGTGTGTATTGTGTGTATCCAAATATCTTAAACAGATCAAAAATTGACTTCCCGAATTACATGATAAAAAACGTATGGCATCACAAATCAAAAGTGCATAGCGCCATTAATAATGTGACGTTTACGTACATATTCCAAGTGGGGATATACACATGGGACTTGAATGTTCACATTGGAATTGTGGAAATATCTATTTATCTCCATTTTTATAGGATGTAGTTTAAGTACATGTGTAAAAATGTGTATCCCCACTTTGAATGTATGCTTCCATAGGCTTCCATACCAAGAAGGAATGGGAATCATCATGAAATTACTGTGGGTATAGCATCTAGACATATATTGTTTTAAAATTCTACCATCCTTTTTTGCCTAAGTCCTTTAATTCAGAAGTCCCCTTTTTCCTAGTTTCACACATATGTCCCCAATTTCCATCATTTGTGTGGGCGTGTGTGTGTGTTTGTGACGGCGAG
Organism: Chiridota heheva; assembly: GCA_020152595.1. NCBI lineage: Eukaryota > Metazoa > Echinodermata > Holothuroidea > Apodida > Chiridotidae > Chiridota > Chiridota heheva. The sequence goes on along the minus strand of JAIGNY010004564.1, from coordinate 1,874,083 downwards.
CTCGTAAACTCGATACCTCAAGAACGGTGCGCTGGATTCATGTCATGTGTGGTACACAGATAGCCTATGGTCCGTAGATGTGCCCTATTGTTGTTGATGATGTTATGCATCTCACATGCTATTCCACATGCCATCCTACAAGAAATCCAGATGACTTCCAATACATGTCATCCTTTCCCACATGCAATGCTACTGTCCCACATGTCATCCCACCCTTCCGCATGCCATGACATCCTGTGCCACATTCCTTGGCACCCTGTTCCACATGTCAATCTATCCCACATTCCATCCTGTCCCCTAAGCCATCCCACCTTCATCCCAATTCCTACATCTACCTATCATTCCACCATCTTCCACCCAACATTCTTTCCTCTAGTTCCTATCCCCTCACTTCTATCATCTCAACATGCCCCGTGCACCTACCATCCCCCTTTACTTGCCATCCTCCGTTCATGGGGCATGTTGGGTAATAGAGGATGTTAGGTGAATAGAGGATGGTAGATGAGCGGGGGGGGTGACATGTGAAGGGGGATGGTAGGTGAATGGGGCATGTTGACTTGATAGAAGTGAGGGGATAGGAGTTAGAGGAAAGAGTTGGGTGGAAGATGGTAGAATGATAGGTAGATGTAGGAATTGGGATGAAGGTGGGATGGCATTGGGGACAGGATGGGATGTGGAATAGGTTGGCACGTGGAAGAGGGTACCAAGGAATGTGGGACAGGATGTCATGGCATGAGGAAGAGTGGGATGACATGTGGGACAGAGCATGACATGGCATATGGGAAAGGATGGCATGTATTGGAAGTCATCTGGATTTCTTATGGGATGGCATGTGGAATAGCATGTGGGATAACATGGAATGGCCTGTGGGACATGGTGGGATGGCATGTGGTACGGCGCGTGGAACTGGGAGGGATGGCAGGTGAACAGGGTGGCATGGTATATAGGATACGGTGGCAAGTCATATGGTAGGATGTCATCTTGATTGCAGGTGTGATGACATGGGTCATGTGGTGGAATGGCATCTGGATTTTCATGTATGATTACCTGTAGGAGTATGATATGGCATGTGGAACATGAGAGTGGGATGGCTGGTGTGACAGGAGGTTGCAAAGCATGTCATTAGCGGCAAAGGGATGCATCGTCTGCCATGTCTGGTTAGGAAGAAACTTTGCTCCTAAAAAGTGGTACAATTTTATTTTCGTTAGCGCCTGGGCGCTTATTACGTCAAATATGGTACTTATTTAATTTATATACTATCCATGCCATTTTTCAATCATATTTTCTTGGGGCAACTTGCCCAACCATCCTTCCTTACTCAACCTATTTCTGACCTGGAAATACTCCTTTAAGGCTTTATATTCAATGAAAAATGTTTGAAATGATGAAAAACAGATTAATCAGTTGATCATCATTAAATTTTCAATTCATGATCTACATTTTGACTCTTTCTTAAATTTTCTTCTGTGAATCCTTTTCTTAAATTTTCTGATTCTCGCGAATCAGGTTTCTAATTCTTCTCATTTTCCGAATGAATTTCAATTTTATTTTATTTTCATGGGTTCAAATTTCAAAAAGCATATAAATTGTTATTAAATTTTCTTAATTTTTTTTAAGGGTTATTTCGAGGCAGAAAAAGAATATACCACTGACTTCACATTTTGCTACTGTCATAGGTCTACTAAAAAATTTATGTGTATGGTTTATTTTTAAGCTATTTGCTTCTGCCGCCATCGGGCTCCCCTAGCCCTCAAACGTTCTTTTAGTAGGTCATGACACCATCTCTTTCTTTTTCTAACTTATCTTCTCATAAAAGCATTTCCTTTCAAATTTTACGAAATTGAAAAGGGCAAATGTCTTCTACTCATCGGCACTTAGTTTTCATTTTTCCATAGAGGCCCCTTTCTTCTAACACTTATAAATACCTACTCTTGTCAAAAAATTCAAACCTTAAATAATTCAAACCCTATTGATAATATAAAACAACAACTTGTTCTGAACTAAGTTTTCTGTGAAAAACATTCCTCACGATTATCCCTAAGGCGAAGTACATTCGGTCGTTGTTTTATTTCTAGCCGCTTTTTTATATTTTTATATCTTGATCTTAATATAAATCTTTTTCCTTTTATATGTCCGTTCTCGCCTGTAGTGTCATAGAACTTTGCTCAGTCCGGCCATTGCAAAAATAAGTGTGAAAGATGGTTTGTAATCACATGCATGAACACGTGTGAAAATAAATTTAAAAATACATGAAGTACGCAAAAATGTTAAGAATTAGCTTTAAAAAAACTCGAAAATATTTCAGGCCATCAAAAATGACTTCTCTTTACCTCCTTTCAAATAGGGTGTAGGGTATGGTGACCAAGCCCCTCAAAAGATGAAGACATTTTGAAAAGGGCACATTGTGAATTGTCTCCGGTCGTGATGTATATACCTTGGTTATAGCGAATCATCCCAAACTTTGGCAACATCAGAATTAAAAATTGGTTAGAATAAATATGTAAATTTGATAGTTACATGAGCGAAAGACAGTGGCGCATGGGGGACGTATAGAATTTGATGTTCGGGGTTACATATCAAACATATCAGTGTCATTGTTCTCGATTTGTTTTTTTCTTCCCGGAACCCGTGGAGTTTACGTACCCTTCCCACCCTATTGTTGCCAACTGGATGTATAGATACCGAAGTGCGTGGGAGGAAAAATCACTATAAAATACAAACAAATCACCATGCACATGATATCAATTTGGAAAAAAGTGTGTGGGGGAGGGGGATTTTCCCTTAATCCCCCTCCAAATCCCACCTATAGATATACGACTTCGTTTACAATCACTTGCTCGGTTGATGCTACGCATCTATTGCATTATAGAAGAAGATGGGTATAAAGAAGAAAGGCATGTGAGTCAGTGAAAAATCCATACACAGTAGGAGATCTTTTTCCAATTTGAATGAAAATGAATCCTTACTATTTTATTATCATGAAATGTGTTAGGGACTGAATGACAATAATGTTTGGTTACAATTCATAGCTAAAAGCCAGTTAGTATATACCATCTACATATGCAGTAAAATGTTTGTGCCCCTTTAATAATTGTCTTCCCGAAGTGATTTCATAGTAATCGAATTAATTCAATTAATTGAAATGTATTATTAGTATCTAAACGTTATTTGATAAACACGTAACTACAATAAACCTATACAGGTATAGTAGACAAGGTATATGCCTACATGTAGTAGTACGGAGCCCATTATTTTGTATCATACATGATCCTGTCACCCAAGGTTAACGTGCCATATTTCCAAGCACGCCGTTATCCCATTTTAACCAAATGCGTCCGTGATTAATTCACATAAGGGTGATTTGTTTGAAAAGTAAAATCATTGAAAAAAAGTGAAATTTTGTCTTAGCTGAAGAAGGTCCCTTGGTGATTTGGTATAATTTTGTATAAAAATGATCCCGAATTCGACAGTTGATATTTTACATGTTTTATCATCCTTCAAAGGAAATAAGACCCTATTTTTAGTAACTTAACAATTTCGAAAAGAAAAAAAACGTGAAGTAAATTATTAAATTACCAACATGACACTTTTTTTAACATTCCAATTGGGGTTTGGGAATTATCCATCCATCCCTTGATTTGCATACTTTTAAGTTGCCAGGAATAAATTCCTTTTCATTCAATAGCAAACTTGAAAGTAAATCATTTAAAACATTTGAAACGTTCAAGGGACTGTGGGCAGATTAACGAACGAACGAGAGTTTTTATTTCGACCTGAAACCAGCGGTGACTTTATCTTTTAAGAAAATGAAAACATGACTAGCAAACTTTTTCATAAGTTAATATCTACAAAAATGATACTTCTTAGGCTACTCATTTATTACCCAAAACATTGTTTCTCTTTTTTAGTCATCTGTTGAGGATGAATCCTCAATCTTTAGAGATACATATGATTCACATTGAGATTTCTGGGAAGCCGTAAGATCAAAACAAAAGAAAACTCCTTGTCATATACGTGACTTCACACTTTCAGTGACCTCGAGGTCAATCCGGTACAAAAATTATGATCAAGTGATGCCTTACACACTAAACATGAAGACAAGATGGTTTTCTACCGTATTAGTGTCCGTTATGCATGTTATGTGCGATTTAGTCAATTAGATGTTGTAATTTCTTTTGTTTGAAGTATGAAAAAAAAAATCATGCACACATGCACTTAAGACACTTTTTGTCGTCGGCTTTATTGTTGTTTGTAAAAAAAACGGAGTGAAAGTTGCTGTCACAGGCTCTTCAAATACTTTGATGCCCCTGGTCAATGCACCTAAGTTAAAGTTGATATATTTGAGAGGTCAATTAAGGTAGCTAAGACTTAATACAACTTATAAGAGAGGCGGGGGATTAGCCAAATCAAATTCCTTTAAGTATTGTGTGAGAGCTTTTTAAAAGGAAAACCTAATATTTTTTCTTTTTCTCTGTAAAGTAACTCTGAGTTTTCAAGGAAGACCACATTTTGATAGCGCCGAGATAGGAGGCCTCAGAGAGAGGCTAATTAAGCAGTTTTGCATTCAATTTTTCGGACAAGGATCTGGGAGAAGTTTGTGGAAATTGTCGGTTATAGGGGACAAGGAGTCCGATATCTATCTTAGTTGCGGGGGCGTACGGATAACCAGGAAAAGACAAAGAGTGTCATCACGTAACTTACCTAGTGTTTAGTCCAGCGCAGAATCCAGGTTGGTCTGCTGCATTGTCGTTGGTCTGTGGTGATGGCGTCCTAGACAACGGAACGGAACGCTAAGGACTGGGCACTACGGTCTGGGAGCCTCAGCTCATCTAAAGTAATTAGCGTAACAAAAACCGCGGGGAAAAACCCATAAGGAAGCGATAGACGCGGAACCAAGGAACCAAGGAACTAAGCAATAAACAAAAAAAGAGGAAACAAACACGCACACACAAGCAGTATACAGTGGAAGCGTACCAAGGTTACCACATAGTTTTTTTAAATCAATTTTTGTTTTTTGTTTTGGTTTGTTCATGCTACTGTATCATGTTTCATATATGCGACAGTAATACATTTTGCAAGTAAGGCAAAACTAAAGGACTCAAGACTTTTCTTTGTGGCTCGGGAATCGTCGAGGGTAGGAATTTACGTCCACCTTGTGACAGTCGCTCAGGTTAAGAGTGCTTACCTTCAGCACAGTAGCCATAGGGAAATCCGAATCTGACGCCCTCGCATAAAATAAATCATGTTGTTCATCCAAAAAAAGTAAAATAACAACAACATAGTTTTAGATTATTAAGTCAAGTTTGAGATTTTCTTTCTCAGCATAGAAACACAATTTTGGCAATATAATTTGAAATTGATGAACGAGGCTAATGTGGTGACCTTAATCATGCGAGATTCGCCGTTTGAGCTCACAAAGCTGCATTTCCCACCGAGAAAAATTAAAGGTGTTGGTCATCGAGTTAATCTACTGTGGATGTATCCCTAATCCTTAGAGATACACAATATTCACATTGAAAGATAAGTTCATTGGTCAAGCAAGTCTATGAAAGAGGACCTCTAATGAAACAAAATGGTAAAGAAAGCATTCAAAATCTTATTCCGTTAGGGAGACATTTAAGTTAAATATTTGGTATTATTTGTATAGAAACGACTGAAATCAGACTACTTGTGACGTCAGAACCTCAGAATCCTCAATGTCTTTATGTATTCTATCATATTTTGTCCTGCGAGTTTGTGGTTTAAACACCATTGGATATGTCAGGAAAGTAGTCAAACAGAATCTAGAAAGAATAATTTTAATTTACCACCTGAAGAAAGTTTCAGGAAGAATAATTCACATAGGAAAAAAGGTAAATGAATTTTCTTTAAAATACATTAACATTTAAGAATTTGGGGATGATGACAACAACCTTCCAGACTTAATACACCAGTCATTTCTACACAGATGAGAAATCTAAATTGAATATCTCCTTAACAGAATGAAGGCTTTGACTGCTTTCTTCACCATTTTGTTTCTTTTAGGTCCTCTTTAATATAAGATGGACATATAAGATTAAGTTGCTAGACCACTGAACTAATCCTTTACAAGTTATGTAAAGCCATAAAATAAACAGGAAACTAACAAATATATCTTAATATATTAAAATATTTGTGTGTAATCCTTTATGATTTACATGATTGTTCCCTCCGCCAATTAAAAAGTTATATAAGAAGGTTTTGTTCAGCAAATAACACATCTTAAGAGAGAGGTGTTGGTCCTTCACCAATTCAGTTGTCGCCACTAGGAGAAAGAGCGTTTCTCGGGGATTTTTCAGATTTTTAGAGCAGCAAGGATGAGAAGACAACTCCAACAGTAGCACCGCGTGCAGCAAGAACGGAGAAAGACATCCTGCGCCGCAAGGATTGCTATTTTACAAAAAAATCCGCCTTCGTCGCAGACATCCGCAAGATCCAGGAATCTCTGGCAGCAATCATCAGAACCAACCTCCGTCTTATCCAAGACATTCAATTTACTATAATTTCTTCCCTTGTCAGCGTCAGTCGGTAACCACCACCGTTGCCCCCACCACTGACCTACGGGGAGTGATTTCTATACAAATTGGCAGAATACTCTGCGCAAAGCTAAGAGGAGGTTGGCAAAACTGTTGATTGCTCACAACTCCGAAACTTCAGAACGCCTTAAGAATGAACGGACGTCCGTTAAGAAGCTGAAAAGTTCATCAACGTCCGCAAAGAAGCTGAAAAGTTAATCGAAACCATCACCGAAACATCGGAGAAAGATAAGGCGAAAAGACTGTTCCCGATACTGGTGGAATCCGCTTGAAGTACAGAACTAAAGGATTTTTTTCTCGAAAATACCTAGAGTGAATTGGCAAGAATTCCCATTAAACATTCATCAAAAAATGTATCGAAAGGGGAATTATTGGCCATTTCGTCACTTAAGAACAACATATCTATAAATATCAACAAATTTGACAAAGGCCTAGGCATTGCCATTCTAAATAAAGAGGATTACCAGGCAGAAACCCTCCGCCAACTGCCACGCCCCGAGTACAGACAAATATCAAATAATATCACCAATGCCACAGTTACGGAAGTTTCATCTTCAGTCTCTGATTTATAAAAATCCGACAACATTTTCGAAGATATCTATAAATATCTTGATCCTCACAACCATACACCTAGGACACCCCTTTTCTACCAATTACCGAAGGTACACAAAACACCCTCAGTAGGCACCAAATTCATTGGTCGCCCCATCATTTCTGTATGTAAGGGCCCACACCACCTGACAACAAATATCCGAATTTTTGGACTATTTTCTTCTTCCAATAGTGGTAAATCAACTTCTATGTGAAAGACACTAATCACATCATCAATATATTGGAAAATTTAGTCCTACCACCCGACATCCCATGGTGACGATGGACAGTCCGGAAGCATGCCTATTAATAGGAACATTTAAAACACACGAGAATATTGAAGTCATGCAGCCATATTGTTCAGATGTTGCGATAAAATGTCATAGTTTCTAATTGGTGTACTTGAAATACCTACAATCATTGTGTTGAAAAATATTTGAATTTTCAAAATAGCCATTTCCCGCCTAAAAGCCTAGCTCTATTGTCTATTATTTCTAATATTTCGAAACGGCGTGGTGAACATATCAAATGGGAGTGGAAAAGTTTTAGCCATGACAATAATGCAGGCATTTTCATGAGTTTTAAGTTTCCCCAAGCAAAGTTTTTTTTCCAGAGGGATTTCAAATTTGTAATATGTAACATTGCATAAGGCTTCAACGTTTGGGTAGCAAAGGATCATGGAAAATATCACAAAATGGCGGCTTTCATGTAGCAAAATGTTCCCATTAATAGGCATGCTGCCGGACTAATGGACGTGGTTGGAATGTACACACACATCTAACAAGATGAAGCAAGTACCGCTTGTACATCAACATTTTCTTTGGCTGACCCAAATCTGTATAAGATATACCAAAACCATCTCTTGATTACATCAAACAAATGCTTGAAATCATCATCAAACTTATCTGTTTTTCATTCAACAACGAATATTATTACAAACAGTTGGCGTAGCGATGGGCTCCGAATCATCACCGGAAATTGCCGACATTACATACTATATTCTGGAAAATCATATCTTAAGTTTATCTAATAAGATTCTTGTATGGAAAAGGTACAGAGACGATATTTTTATGTTTATCTCGGGTTCCACATTTAAACTTGAGGATTTGATCAACTCAATCAATCAGTTGCACCCAATACTGAAATTCACCTCCGACTCATCCTCAATAAAATATCATATCTCGATACCAATATTTTAAAAGTGAAACGTTTCGCTGAAAGTGGCAAACTACCAGTACTTTCATCAAATCATCCGAAACTTACAAATATTTACCAAAATCCTATTGCCATCCAGAAGCCTGCTTCAAGGGATTAATTTAAAAGTGAAATTTTCCGACATTTGCGTTTTTGCAATAATGAGTATGATTGTTCCTCAAATGTCGCATTATTCAACGAACGACTGATTCATAAAAGCTATACTGAGGAATACTTCGATAACATATCAAAAACTATATCAAACATTCCGACAGAGCATCTACACTCGTACCAAAGAACAAATCATCGGATTTACCGTTTATCTTCAAACTTGAGTACACCCCTAATATTAAAACAAAGGATCTGAAGAATGCCTCTAAATATTGGAGCAAAATCCGTGATCACCCGACATTATCGCTCGTTTCCCAAGCCTCCATTAATTGCCTATAAACGAGTTAAGAATTCAGGCGACTTTCTTATCCGAGCCGCCTTTAATCTCGGAAAAACAACTAATGAGCAAGATGTTACCCGTGACACGGGAGATTACTCCATCATTGGTATTCTTAATGATCTCATGCATTGGGGCCGGTGTAACAGCAGATTTTGTCCCCCAGGAGAAAATGTTCCCCCTGACAAAATGTCCTAGGAGAATATGTCTGCCAGACACAATCTCCTAGGAGATTCTGTTCCCCCTAGGAGGTTCTGTCTCCTCTACACAGGGCTAGCTGTCGTTCACCAGGGGAATTTGTCCCCGAAGGTTTATAATGATAATTTGAGAAGCTGAATATGTTCAACATATTATTTTTAACGTTGGTAAGTCCGAGTGCCAAACTGCTATAAAGGGGTGAATGCTATACCTTTTAGCTTTTGGAAACACATTTGACTTATGAAAAGAAAATTGTTGTATAATACCGTTTTGCGAAATTTTTATTTCAAATTTAGTCATTGAGTTGGAGGCTATAATATGAAAAACCTACGCTATGCAGATGACACGGAAGTTATAGCAGAGTTAGAAGAAAAGACTGCAGTCTCTTCTGGATAAAGTTGTAGAGGAAACTGAAAAGAGAGGGCTGTCTCTAAATGTAAAGAAAACAGAATGTATGGTGGTTTAAAAAAAAGCCGTAAACCCATTATGTAGTATACAAAGCCAAGGAGAAACAATTAAACAAGTACAACAGTTTAAGTACTTGGGCTACACACTAACATAAGATAGTCGGTGAATTAACGAGGTTAGAAAACGCATTGCAATTGCCAAAGACATGTTTACAAAAATGAATATAATTTTGAAGAATAGAAATATTGGAATGGACATGAAAGTCCGTGTCTTGAAGGCATATGTATGGTCTACTCTTCTCTATGGCTGTGAATGCTGAACAATTACCAGCAGACCAGTGACATAAAAAAGAAGAATTAAAAGCTACGGAAATGTGGTTCATTAGGAGAATGTTGAAAATATCTTGGACAAAAAGGAAACAAATGATGATGTCCTGATAGCTTCAGGCATGGTCCCCTCTCAATGCCATCAGAAGGAGACAGATGGAATTTTTCGGGCATTTTTATCGGAAGGGTGGGTTGGAACAGCTTGCAGTATGTGGGAAAATTGAGGGCAAAAGAAGCAGAGGAAGGCAGCGAGTTAAATATGTCCAAAGCTTAAACAACTGGGCAACCAACAACAGCCTAAGTAACAATAAGTTTATGCATTTAGCTCTAAACAAAAGTGACTGGAGGGCCATGATCGCCAATGTCTGTTCCAGACTCGGCACCTAGAGAGAGAGAGAGAGATTCATTGAGTTCTATGATAGTCCCATATACATTTTGTTTTCTTTTCTAATCTGACGAAAACGGTATTGGGGGAAAAAGGGCAGGATAACTAATATGATTATACCTGTATGTTTTGGTTTCTTTGTAAAAAGACAACGATGGTCAAAATGTAGCCTCCCCGAGAGATTTATGTCAGTGGAGGAAAGTGTTGAAGGAGTCGAACAGAGTGCAGTGGGTAGATATAGGATGCAGAAGGTTTGGGTAAGACATTTAGGTATAGTTGTATCAGCAGGTATATATGTAGCTTTTGGAAGGAGATGTTTTTTCTTCATTTTCTTCTGGGGATTCTTGCGGAAGAGTTCAGCAGTGGAATTGAGGGGATTGGGGAAGCTCTGGAGTGGACGAGGAATGGACAATCAATAAAGATGTGTTTCACAGTTGTGGGCCTGTGATAATTAATTGCAGATGGGTGGAAGGAGTCTTTACGGAGGTGGGAATGAGTGAAGCGGGTGGCGTACTCGGGGGCGGGTAATGTATACAGACATGGGCTTTACGGGAGAGGTTGTTGGGATGACAGGATTGGAAGGCTACATGTACGCCTGGCTGGATGTTGCAGAGTTTGGAGAGAGATGTTGCAGAGTTTGCTATCCATGTGTGTGTCCCAATCTGATTGTCAGATGTGACGAACATGTGAAAACAATAAGCGGTTTGATATCGGCAAGTATTTTGGGAAAGGGGATAGCGGGAGGTTGAGAGCTGGTTTAACAGCTGAGTTTGATTTTTTTTATTTGTCATATTAGCTCTGTGCTACTAGTAAGATGGCTTTGACTTCGACTGAAGGTGGCACGGAGCTATTTATTGCACTAATGAAGCTTATCAAGTCAGGGGTCCTTTTTGTACCAAACAGCGGAATAAATAGTTCCCCATTAAACTTTTTTGATGCACATCTCGTCTAGTTTGGTCATACTTACAGTCAAGACATATTCATTCTCTACCATTACTGAATTTTCAGCTTCCTCTCGAAATAGTTTGATAGCCTTTTCTCGTTCACATTCTGAGCTTGCTACCTGTGCTACCTGTTACTGAGAAATCTTTAGAACGTCGCCCAAAGCCCTAATAGCCTACCAGGCCTGCCAGGCCTTCGCAGAATAAACAAAAACACAATATTCAATCGATTTAATGGCTTTCTGATAGACTTAGCTAATAAGATAACAAAATTGATCAGAAGTTCAACAAAATCAATGTCCAGCATTTCAAGTTGGAAACCACTTTCGGTAGTAAACCAGAAACGACCATAACAGACCACAAAGCAAGGGTTCACAAAGATATAGGAATCTTAAAGATTACATGAATTGTTTTTAAGGAGTCCGAGGGGAGAATATGATCCATCTTCTAAAAAATAGATCAATAATATACCCATCCAGCAGAGTAACAAACTAGATTGCATCCAACAATAGAGCATGTCTCCTGCTATATTTCTGTTTCGAGTAAATGCACAGATACTTATCAAAATGCTTTGTACCATCTACATTGTGTCATCTACATTGTGCCAGTGATAAAGTGGTCCGATTCCTGTTGGCTCCTGATGCTATGATGACGAAGCAGTTTCCGCTTCTCTCTTCCTCATTAGAAGTGGTTTCTTCCAAAAAAAATAATTGAAGAAACAAATTAGGAGACTGAAAAAAATTTGATACCTGGTTTGTAGAATAAAATATTGGGCTATTATGGAGCTTTTACAGTGAGTGCAGTAGTCCAGTGAAAAGGGCGGGTCTGCCTCATACTCAAAAGGTACAGGGATAGAATCTCAGCCAGGGTGCTGGGTTGTGTCCTTGGGCAAGACAATTTATCCCACTTGCTCCAGTTTACTCAGCTGTGAGATGAGTACCAGTTTCGACTGGGAATTACACCTGCGATAGACTGGTGCCCCATCCAGGGGAGTCAAGATCTCTCATCCGTTTGGCACCATGGAAACCGGGTATAAGCACCAGCTCTATAAGCCCCATAAGCTTGATGGGATCAAACTTTGTAACTAGGCTTTTTCCCATTTGATGTTAGCTTGAAAATATTCTTTACCATAAAATACAATTAAGTTTGCATAAAATGTTTGCCATATCCAACTGCAACATAACTTTCAATGAGATTTAAAAAAGAGAGATTATTCAGGACAAGCTATTAGTTGGCACTGTCATGAGAGGATAGCACAAAGGGATTAAAAACCTGAATTACAAGTTTTAATCCAATAAATATACAAGTTTTAATCCAATTAATAGATGGATACTAACCTTAATTAGACCGTAATTAACAAGTCGTTTTCTTGTGTCTACTTCGGTACAGCCCATGGCTCTGGTTGAGAAACACCATCGTTTCTTGTATTAACTCTCTTCAAAAGGCGAAAACAAACTTACGAAAAAAGGGATCAATTTCCAACCAGGACACCATGGTCAACCATCTGAAGCCAGCATAGATAATGGGCTTTAGTAATGTGGCTAGAAGGGGCAGTTGATTCTAATGTACCTGAGCTTTGAAAGGTGCACCTTTTCCTTTATTTCAGATTTACAACATTTTACTATAAACCTCAAAATACCCTTTGCGTTATCCAAAATATTTTAATAAATGCCTCGTTAGCCTTCTATATTGTTTCCTGAACCAAAGTTAGGCAAGCGGTAACAGAATGACGAGTACATCAGTATCAGATGATCGAACCATTACCTTTCCGTCTACTCTGTAAGTATGCTGCCATGAGTGTGTCAGCCTCTCTTCATGCCTTCCCTGAAACTCTGCTGGTTCTTCAACTATCAGCATGCCCGTGGAGTTTACATTCAGCTTGAGACACTTACCACCATGGGAAACATAGACAGTCTTGCTCACAATAATTGAAACATAATGCTCTTCGTGGATCTCCTTCAACAGAAATTGAGCAAGTCCTTCCTTCAATGCACCATTGTTCAGCAAGTGGATGCCTTTTCTCCGCTGCTGTTGTTCCGCCCCTGTAATGATGAATGTCATCATTTGTAGAAGCTCTACTTAGCCTTTAAACATCTTTGATAGATGGCTCTTCATACTTATCCAGCAATAGATGAAAGAAATCCCCACCTTCACCATGATATCTTCAACCATTTTGCCATAGGTTGATTTGTTATGACGGTGCAAAGCTTCATGGAGAACAATTGGGTCCACCATCGAAAAGGGTGGTATTGATCTTAGAACCTAATGCATTATCCTGGTTTGATTTTGGTAGCTTGGATTCTAGGAGCTTGGTAGGTTAGTTTTATTTGTTTTTGTTGGAGTGTCATCAGCATGTGCGAGAGCGAGTGGAATCTCAGTGATTGGGAAGCAAAGTACATCATATAAATCGATGTTAGACTTCGATAACAGATAGCCGAATCACGGACACCTCCAGCTGCCGCTAGAGCATTCTTTTTCCTTGAGGGTTTTCTTTTCATATTTGTTGCAACAAAGTTCTAAACCTTCATGCGCTTGACAGTCATCAAAAATCGGGTTTCATCTTTGACGCACTCTTTATGGAACTCCTGCCTCATTTGTGCTCCTCTCTACAGTGTTCCTAAAAGGTAAGTACCGGTCGTCGGAGTAGCAGTCTTTCCAGTGGCAATATTCACTAATGTGGTTGGTGCTTCAATTGCGAATGGATCACATGTAGAGCGAAGCACTTTGAGGACCTTTTCTGCACCATTATTGTCCGGCCGAATCCTCCACTTGCGTATTGTTAGCTGGGGTTTCACTAGGTTGGATGCCACTCATCTCTGTCATCTCAGTTACAGCCATACTTCGTTGAGTCAGTCCATAGCAGTGTTAGTCTCTCTGGCTTCACCTGTCTCCTGAAGGAATTTTAGCTTGCATGAATTGTGATAGTGTGCCTCAAGCGCTACTAAGTCTTCGGAACCTAGAGCTAACACTCTCTGACTATTTCTTAGCCCCATGTTGCGTTTTAAAGCGTAAATAATAACATCACTAGCTTCCATCTTCTCTACCTAATGGAGCTATTTCAAAATTAGACACACCAGAAAATGATTTTTGTCTTTGCTTTATAATTGAACAGAAGATACAGCAGTGTCCTAAGACCACCTTTGGATCTGACTGTGGCAAGTCAGATTTAGAGCGCATGGATTTCTTTTCTTTTTGTTTGTTTTGGGATTCATTAACATCTTTTTGTGTCTTTCTTTTCACAGCACAGTATCGACTGTGGCAATTTGTAAGATAGTACAAATCTCTGGTTGCGTCCGCAGACAGAATGTCTTGTGTAGCTTTCGCAAAATGATTGCTATATTTAATGACCTTCTCCGTTCTGCGGCTCTTTGTACAGTGTCTATTTGATTTGTATTTCTTTACCCTCTGTTTCTCATTATTGTCTCTCTTACAGATGATGCATGGCTGCAAGACAAATACATGAAGTTGACATTTAATACTTTCACCCTCTCAAAACCTTGGACGTTTATAAATTGTTGTTGCTTTTTTTGGTTATTAAAGCAATAATAGATGGAAAACCAGGCCTGCTGGAACATCATATAGCGTATATGTGCACTATCAAGCCATAATTACTATCTTCCAATCCAATCTTTTTTTTTTACTTTTTATTTTTTATTTTTTCACCTAGGAATGGTCACAACTCAAAGGCCCTATCTTATAGAGGTCAGCTTACCTAAGTTATCTTTCCCATGTAGTTGATGAATAACAGATGAGATAGATACGTAAATAGATAAAAAAAAATATACAAAGGACTGACCCAATAATCATAAAGACATAGGGTAAGTAATATGATATATGGAAGTTGAGCTTGCACACAGTGGCGTGGCCGGGATTTTTGTCTCGGGGGGAGAGGGTGTGGGGTTGGGGAGGGGGAGGGGGGTGACTAACTGTCCAAATTTGTTTAAGAGCATAAAAGAAAAAAGTAATCAACTATCATTTTTTTTACAAATTTGTAAAGGCGGTGGGGGCAGAAAGCGGGAGGGAAAGAAATATGGGTTTAAGTTTATTTCATTTTTTGGCTACGTGTGATATGCCCACCTATATATATGCTCACTTGGGTGAAACATTTTTTTTTGGGTGTGAGATTCGGAGGGACATGACGCCCGTATCCCCCACCCACCTCTGGCTACGTCAATGCTTGCACATACATAAACAAATCACTTGTCTTATTGAAAGCAGCAGATTGAATAGTACGTTTAATCTTAATGTATTTGCGATCAAATATAACTACTAATAATATATTATCTTCAGGGGCGTCGCCAGCTCAGAAAAACTGGAGTGGACAAAATTGTTTGTGTGCTAATTATTATTGACTCGTCTTGCCCGGTTTTGAAAAGGGGGAGATGTGAGTAACCAAAAGTGTACAAAGAGATTTAAAGAAATATGTGATGACCTATATTCGGGGCTAAATTATAAAATATGCTTTTGGTCGGTAACGTCTAAGCATTCGGGCAAAAGTGCTGTGCTCCCATCTCCTCCAGCACCCAGTTGAATAACCTCCCGTACGCCTATGTAAAGGGACCGTGCACTTTGCACAACGTCGTGACCTCGTTTCCAAAATTAGGGTCATGACTAAAAAGGTAGCACAGAGGTTTGCAACACGGACCCGAAGCCCAATATATGCGGACCTTATTTGGGTCTACTGTCTGGACCACCGTTCAGGATGAAATCGCTGTTACTGTAGTTTTTGTAACCCCTTATGTATAATAGTTTCAAATGAAGATGATTCACCAATGTATCTTTTCGGCTAGATGAACGAGTTGAGGGACAGGGGCCCTTTAAGGTTACTGTCTGGGCTTCGGTACAGGATCAAGTTGCTTTCAATGGTATTTATGTGAACCCAAGGTATAATGGTTCCAATAGAAGAAGATTCATCCATGTATCTTTTCGGCTAAAAAACCCGCCCCCCTCCCTGCCTCCCTCCTAAGTGGGCCACTTTAAGACTACTGTTTGGGTCCTGGTACAGGCATAAGTTGCTGTCATGGCTATGGTCAGCATGAGTACCCTCTTGGGAGCATAATCCAACAAATTTTGTCCGTGTATCTCTTTGGCTGAATAAATGCATTTTTTGGCCCATATCTTGTGCCCCCTGGCTACTGGTACTGGATTTGACCCGGCAGCAACATTGATTAGTGAGTCCTGGTTCCAGATGGACATGACCCGACATTCAACCTTTTTCTATCTTTTTAGATGAATAAACTGTCTGGGCTCCCGGTTTATTACCGACGGCCTCAAATTAATAGCATCCCATTTAAATAACAACTGCCTCTCTGTAAAAAGTTCATAATGAAAATCAGTCATTTTTACAGACGACCTGGCCACATAGTTACACCAGATTTACTGAAAAGTCTCATAATTTGGGGGGTGTGACACCAGAAAGAGTGAGGTCACACACTTTTTATACGATGTTAAATGGAAATAAATGAAATGAATTTTGGATAAGGTTAGGCTAGATGTTAACTTAAAGTTTCAGTTAAGTTCGGCAACGTCAACAGTTGAAACAAATTTGCAAAGCTACAAATTATCCCA
Organism: Chiridota heheva; assembly: GCA_020152595.1. Classification (NCBI taxonomy): domain Eukaryota; kingdom Metazoa; phylum Echinodermata; class Holothuroidea; order Apodida; family Chiridotidae; genus Chiridota; species Chiridota heheva. The sequence continues at coordinate 1,857,470 of JAIGNY010004564.1, read as the reverse complement.
TTCACATTTCACAAGGCATACTAACAGACTAAGAAATTTGCCAATTTTCACGCTCAACTGATAATATCAAGTACCCTTTTTATTATTGTTCATCTTGGCCGCCTAGCCTACCTGTTATTACACGTTGTGCCGTAAGGTTAGGTTAGGTCAATCATTTTTCATGTCTTCCTAAATTCGCTCCCAATTCCATCTTTTCGTGTCAGGACCAAATAGCTTTTTGCCAATGGCCCAATATTAGCAAATAGTTATATATTATATTTGGAACAGAACAAATTCGAAGCTACAGTTTTGAAATAAAATGACTTTTATAAATCCTTACCATTAGAGCCAATGGGGAAAATTGCGATGTTGATTACTTCCAGAAATGTGTCGCCTTCTCTGCTAACACAACATCAATGGCCCAATTGACGCTACATGCACTGTCTGACTGTAGCTGGTACCACACTATGCTCGCATAAGTGTACCAAAAATTAAAACTGAAATAGTTTTCATTGGGTGCATTCGCCCAGGAAAAATTGTCTGTCTGGAGAGGCAAAATGTTCGAGGTAAAAAACTTCTGGTTACACCAGCAAAAAATTCCGATTTTTATCACCCTAAACCTAATCGTATATTAACATAACTCTGTTATACGACAAGTTTAGCTGTAAAAGCTATTACCTGTAAATACTATCTACTGATGAGACTTGCCACATACCGGTTTAGTCGAAACGCGTCTAGCAAGACACAACTCTTTGACTCTGATACCACCAAAAATCTTGTCATATTTGTAAATATTACCATTTTATCCTATTTGTATATATTTTTGTACATATATCTCTGCTGATATCTATCATTACTTTTTACTGATTCTATATGCACTTTTTATCCTTTCACAACGTTTGTTCTTAACATATTTATCTAAATACATTTTTAATTTTTGCCCATTATCAATTGGGTGGGTGGGTAAGGGTGGGGGTGGATGGGTAAGGGTGGGGTGGGTGGGTAAGGGTGGGGTGGATGGGTAAGGGTGGGGTGGGGGAGGGGGTAGGACGCACGATCGCCCTTACTCGTAGTGGAGACATTATGTGAATTGGGCCCAAGAACCAACACTCTTAAGACGTTGATCATTAAAGGTCGTCTGATGTGGATGGACCCTTAATCCATAGAGGTGACGTGACTTACATTGAAAGTTCTATGAAACCGTAAAATGTTATATGACTCATGTATGTGTTTGAGTACCCAGTATAGGCGGCGGAAGATATTTCATATTCGGAGGGAGAGGAAGGGGGGGGGGGCAATCTTTTATCTCACAGTCCCGCAATAGGGAACCGCCTTAGTCTAGCTCAGGGGTAATGGTATGTGCCACTTTAGGCCAATCAGAGTTAATGAATTCACTAAGAGGCGGGAATAATTAAGCAAAGATGAAAAATGTATATATCTTAAGTCCTCCAAAAACTTGAAGAGAAAACTAAACTTAATAAAAGATCTGCTATTCAGAATCTGAGAAGAAAACACCTAAAATTGTTTACTTATTGCTGTATTGCCTGATTGGAGCCTGCAGAGTTCGTGTCGATGAATTAAACTTGTGATTTTCTTGTAAGTGTAGACTTTCATATATCATTTTTATGGATGAATTATAAAACTTACAAAGGAGGCCTTAAGACAACTGTTGGACTGAGTAAGCAAAATTGGTAATGGCATTTGTTGGAATTAAAACCATGCAATTCAAATATTTTGTGTTGGAGATTTTATCTTGAAATGCTGTGCATTTGGGATCTGATGATTTGCAAGCAGAGCATTTGCTCGGGGTTTGGGTGGTGAACAGGGCATCGCTTAACGTGCTAATTGGTACCAAGATTGGAGACCACTCGGTGAAAGTTGGAGACTAGTGATGGTAAAATCCGATGACTGGTCTCCAGAAATATTGATGCTCAACTTGAGTTTCCCAAGGCTGTAATATAAAGATTATCATACGTTGGTTCGTAGCTAAGCTTACGCATAACCTTTTTCAAGAAGGGGGTGGAACGGGGGCCATGCCCTCCCCCCACCCACTCCCCCCCCCCCTTAGTTTTTTTTTAAATTTATAGTAAAGGTATGCCAAACCAGGTTTACCAAACGTCCTTAGGTATGTAGGCCATGGATTTGTATGTGTATTATACATGTTTGATTTTCTCCAATTTTCATATGTCATTTGAGTATTCGTTGAATCAATTAACATGCATCAGTGATTTGATCTCGAATCCAATTACATACGTGCCACCAATGCTATACACTGTATATGGTTTTGCGCAATGCGAACAGACTTAACGTACGTAGGCTACTCAGTCACTCGTCGCTCCACTTTTACATCTCGTACATCGTGTGCGCGTGCCCACCTCCCCCCCCCCCCCCTCCACCATCGTATACGCGTGCCCCGCCCCACCCCACCCAAAACAAGTCAAAAAAAGAAAGAAAAAATATGGTATTTTAAAGATATTAAAGTTATACAATGGATGCACTCATATCAGATGATTTAATAATAATTATCTAGAAATCTGCTTTAAATTGCGGGAACATTTCCTAATTTTTGGACAATATTCGGGAAATTTTCTTTAATTTCCTTTATTTGGGGAAATGATCTTCAATTTCTGGAAAATATTGCTATATTTTCTTTATCAAATTCCAATTTTCCAATTTGCAGCTCAAGTTTCCTCTATAGGTAAATAATATTTGATATCAACCCCAGAGCAAGTTATTCTCTTCTTATTTTGTTTCCAGTGGTTGGCAGAGTGGATGGCGTGGGAAAACGAATATCTGATCAAAATGGAACATTTTGGACCTACAAAACTTCCGGGGCTTCGCTGCCTGGACCCCTACCATGGCTCCAGGCCCTTGGACCTCAAAAAAAGCCCTTAAGCAGGGCCCTGAACCCCACATACTTAAGCGCACACGTCGCGTGGGCAGTGCCATCTTATTGCGCCACCGTGTGATTTTAATAACAATCTGGTGTGACCAATTTTGGCTCCCCACATATCATCAAACTGGAAATCCGTATGAATAAGTCACGAATTTCTTAATGTTTGGATACCAGTGAAAATTCCTTAAACGATGCCCTGGCACTGGTGAGTCTCACAAAGTTACTCACGAGCGGGGTTATGTACTTGTAAGCAGTGAGTTTTACTCATTAGAAGTTTACTCGTGAGCAGGTGTAATAGTTGTACCCAAAATCAAATAGATTATTTGTTATTTTTATTCATCCGTTCGCTCATTAGCATAATACATAGTAGTGCAGTATACTGAAATTGTAGCTTTTGTAGCTTTTATTTTGGTGTTTTATTATGCTCTCTCTAAGACAAGCGCGTTCGTGCATGCATGTTGTAAGCTGCATATAATTTTCCTAGCTCAATTTTATTTTCCCCTCCCCGCAGTCAGCAGGTAACAAAATGTTTCACCCACCAAATACTGTCCTCTGTGAAACGTCAGCTCGGGTAATCTTCGCAGAGAGGCTGAAGGTCGGATTGTGCTGTAGGTTTTCCTTTCCTCCCATTTTCAAATTTTCCTTAATAAGCTTTTGTTTACCAAAATTGAAGATGTTGATCCATAAAGGTCATACACTGCATCAATAGAGATATATTTTATTCACAATATACTGATATATATGAAACCGTAAAAGCAACAAAAAGCGAAATAAAGCCCTTGTTATAGGTTCCCACCCCTAATAATGAATTAAGATAATATATGTGTTTGTTCCTTTCGATATATACGTGTTCCCGCCACTCACTCAAAACTTCGTTAAGACAATAAGACGTTTTTGTTGACCAAATGGACGATGTTGCTCATGAAAGGTCATCGATTGTGCATGAATCTTTAATCCATTGAGATATATGCCCCTATTTGACGAACGGTGGAAGTCTTTGAAGCTGTAAAATCAACAAAAACTCAAACAAACTCTTTTTCATATATGTCCCCCTCTCAAAAAACAACAACATATGAATTATGTTTTTATTCCTTTATACATGTTTGAGAAGGTTTTGCTTACTAAATAGCATAACATTGAAGATATTGATCATGTGAGATCATCTGCTGTGGATGAATCCTTAACGCGTATAGGCCCCTTTGTGAATCACATTGAAAGTTATGGGAAGGCGTAAAAGCAACAAAAACTAAAATTCTCATAGACCGCCAAATATTTGTTTGTTTTCCTTTTGAGATGTTATTTGTATCCTCACCCGAAGATTTTGTTTACAAAGTAACACAAAGTTGGAGATGTTGACCATCTACTGTGGATGCATCCTTAATCCATAGCGACGTATGTGATTTGTGTTGAAAGTTTTGTGAATCCATAAAATAAACGAAACAAGAAAGTTTTCTAGATACGTGTTGCTCAATGTATTTGCCTGGATCGTTCTTCATAACAATGTACCGCACACAAATGTTGTCGATAACAACATGTTAATATACCTTCGTACAAGTTTGATACAAATGTTGGTCGATTTTTCTTACAACTTCTAATCGCTTTTCTCCGAACACGTACAGCGAGTTTCCGATAAATAACGTATCAATAAAGAGGGGAGGAACAGATTTCCCTCCCTCATGAAGCCTCGGAAAGACACATGTCGGAAAAATTGCCGCTGTGTCTTATTGAAAGGTGAGTTACGACATTGAGTTTTTTAAATGATGACCTTCATGATCCTAAATTGTATGATTTTAAGAAAACTAGATCAGCAATATTCCAATTCTATTGCCCGTAAATTTCAGAATGACGAAAAAGGTAATCCATAAATATGTACGGGATTTTTGAAACTTTTGTGAAACCGTAAAATCCACAACAAATGAAAACAAACTCCTTGGCATATATCCCCCCCCCCTCTCTCCCGCCACAAAAAATAATATTTGTGGCTATTCCTTTCTATACATATTTTCCCCCACCTCCCACTCAACATTTTTCTATAGAAGGTTTTGTTTACAGAAAGTGTACACAAAATGAAAATGATGATGATTTATTAAAAGTCATCTATGATGGATGAATCTTTAATCCATAGAAATGTACGTGATTATTGGAAATTATGTGAAACGGTAAAATCAACAACAAATGAAAACAAGTTCTCGTCATACATGCGCGAGCCTCCTCCTTTGCACAATAAATGTTATGATTGTGGTTATTGCTTTTATTCATATTTGCCCTTATTCCCGCTCATCAATTTTTTTAGAAGGTTTTGTTTACCGAAAATAATACAACATTGAAGATGTTGATACAAATTATGAAGATATTGATAAAAACAAAATTGAAACTGTTGATTTTTAATGGTTATCCGCTGTCGATGAATCCTAAATCTATATAGATATACATGATATGAAAGCCGTAAAAATAGAAAGTGAACACTCCTTGTCATGACCCCAAAATCTTTGTGTGTATTCCGTTTGATATATTCCCCCTGCCCATCATCTAACTTAAATTTCCTCCAAAAGTTTTCTTTTCCAAAATTGAAGATGTGGGTCATTAAAGTTCATCTACTTGTGGATGGATCCTTATCCATAGAAATATGTGTGAAAGTTCAGTAAACCCGTTAGATAAACAAAAACTCCTTCACTCGAAGGTTTTGTTTACCAAAATTGAAGATATTAATCATTATTTCATCTTAATCACAGAAAAAATGTCGAAATTTAGCCTGTAGATCCCCAATGCAGCAATGTCCCCCCAGTTCGTGGTGTCTGGCGCCGCCTGAAGGTTTTGTTTACCAAGCAATACAAAATTGATTGATCATTAAAGTTCTTCTGCATGTTGATGGATCCTTAATCTATAAAGATATATGTCATTTATAAGTTCTGGGAAGCCGTAAAATCAACAAAAACTGTAAAATATTCCTTTTTGTATAAAGTCCGGTTCGTATCCCCGATCGGAAGAACACTTTTGTTTTCCCGATCAGAGGATCCTTTACAGAAGTATCCCACAATGCATCTACCCAAATTCAAAGTTTGTATAGGAATAACATAAGAATCAGACATATTTCGAGCGCGGGGAACTCAACCACTGCGAAGGGCTCAAATTTTTCTTCACGATTTAAAATAATGGCATATGAATTATCTTTTTACCGTGGGCTTTTGAAATTCACCTTGCGGTTTTCGAGAAATTTGAAGAAAAGTGATGAATCCTTATTATTTGTTACCGTTATGCAGTCGCGCTTTAACAAGGTTTTCTGAAATTATGAGAAATAATTCGGAGATTTGTGAAAATTATTTAGCAATAACTGCGTGATAGTAACGAAGTTGTTTTACTTTCACAAAATTGGACATGAACAAAGCAAACTTTGGTACAAACCTTCAATAAAACGACCAATAAGCGTCTATGACTGAAACTTCACAATAAAAATGGCGGTTTCCAAATATCACTTGAAGCTCAGTGCGCATACTTGAGTCTCCCGATCGGGGAACTTATTGAATCCCCCGATCGGCGGTACGAACCGAACTGGTATAGGCCCCCAAATTATTTATGTGTATTTCTTTTTGGTATACCAGAAAGTTTTGTTTATAAAGAGTAACACAAAATTGATAATGCTGATGCATCTCTTATCCATGGAGACGTATGTGATTTACGTTGAAGGTTCTGTAAATCCATCAAATAAACGAAACAAGAAAGCTTTCTAGATACGTGTTGCTCAATGTATTTTCCTGGACCATTCTTCATAACAATATACCGCACACAAATGTTGTTGACAACAGCATGGTAATGTACCTTCGTAAGTATGCACTACATTATACAAATGTTGGTCGATTTTTCTCTCACAAATTGTAAGTGCTTTTCTCGTATAATCGAATTTTCTATGTTTTGGTTTACTAAAGAGGGGAGGAACAGGTCAAAATACCCACCTCCCCCATTCTACCAAGCCTCGGAAAAAAATTAGTCGGAAAACTTCCCGCTGTGTCTTATTGAAAGGTAAAGACTTGACGACATTCAGTTCTTTAAATCATCAACCAAAATAAAATGTCTGATTTTTCAAAAACCATGACAAATTTGTTATCAATTTTTAATAGTTTGAAAAAAATTACCCCTCCCCTTTAGCTATACGCTGCAATTAACAACCTGTTTTTCATCAATATTTTAAAACTTTCTTTCATATTCAGATATTCACCACTAGTTCGGGAGACAGTAGCAGCTAAAAACCGATGCATCGTGTTGAATATATCAATCTGCCGAATAATTTAGGTACTCCCGCCCCACACTCAAACTGGAATATTTTTAATGATGTAACGATAAAAAAAGACATTTTCAAAATCGAGATCGGGCATGTTAAGACTTATCTGCTATTGTTCTGTTCCTGCACACTTCATAATTTGATCAAGGTACTTAAGGAATGAATATAATGAGATAGAATAATATAATAAATCAAACATAATCATTCAACAGATTTTGTTTCCAAAATTGATCATTTACGTAACCATGCAATTTATTGAAAAGAAATCCACAACTTGTATTCATCCACAATGCACTGCTAGTTCTAGCAAGCGTAAATACTGCATGCAGACCGTCACCCAACCAATAAACTCAGGACACTGCGATGTCTTAGAATCCTTCAATAATAGGGAAATGTTTGGCAGTGGCTTAGCAGGGACAAATATATGCAGAAAAACAAAAAGGGTCCCGGAAAAGAGTCTTCCAGCGTGGTGAATTTTTCGGTCACACGTGATGGTCAATCATAATGTGGTCATTGCCTGTTACAAGTTTGCTTAAATATTTCTTAAAGGGATATTTTCATATATTGATCCACAGTTTTCTAAATGGTCAGTCCTGATTTATGTGTGGGTGTGTGGGAGTGGGGGTGGGAGTACTGGAGGGGGTACCATGTCGCCCATTGCACCCCCGGAGTAGCGCAATGAATTTTTAAAGGAAATTTCACTGGGAAGCTGGGTGACCGCAATCACATATAGGGCAACTGGTGCGAGGCGCGAAGAAAGATGTTAATTTGAGTACTTTCAAAATTAAACAGTCAATCCTCAAACATTAAAAAGGCGTTCCTTTTCTTCTGTGCACATTCACGCCCACTCGGATCTTTGAATATATAATGAGTTTAAACGTGCCATTTGCCGACAATGATTTCATAATCAAAGAATAGATAGATCAACGTCATTTTTGCAAAACATTTAGCTAAAGGTTGAATAGTTATATTCATTGATTTTTTTTAAGTTACCATTAATTCAAAACGAATTTTACAGAGTAACAAAAATAACGCTATAAAGCTAAAAAATTTATCCGATGAATTTTGTCCATGCGATGTGGGTAATTATTCTCGCAAGAGAGTAATTTTTGACTATGCGATGTAAAATTTCCTTCTATACATCTTTCAAATGATATTTCGCAAAACCTGCCAAAACAGTCAGGAGCGTTTAAATTTGCAGACCCCATACCACCAACACAAACACATACACACACACCCACACATTTAAAATAACGAACTGCGCCCCTTAATGTTGAAATTGTGACCTGTTCTGTTATACTTCATAGGTGTTATTTACAATTTGATATTGTATTTACATATTTTTACACTGACAAAACTCATTACATATATTTTCAAGGATTTTCATATAATAAACTTCAATCTTACATTCATATGATTGCTTTACATATATATATATATATATATATATATATATATATATATATATATATATATATATATATATATATATATATATATATATATATATATATATATATATATATATATATATATATATATATATATATATATATATATATATATATATATATATATATATATATATATATATATATATATATATATATATATATATATATATATATATATATATATATATATATATATATATATATATATATATATATATATATATATATATATATATATATATATATATATATATATATATATATATATATATATATATATATATATATATAATACATATATATATATATATATACATATATATATAAATATATATATGTATATATATATATATATATATATATATATATATATATATATATATATATATATATATATATATATATATATATATATATATATATATATATATATATATATATATATATATATATATATATATATATATATATATATATATATATATATATATATATATATATATATATATATATATATATATATATATATATATATATATATATATATATATATATATATATATATATATATATATATACAGAGTAACACACACTTACAGATTGCACTAAGCAATTACTTCTAGAAAAATATATCTAACATGAAAAATAGAAAACTGAAACCAGTCTCTGATCAAGCCTCGGAGAATAAGAATAAGCGCCCAGTAACACGGGATTTCAAGGTCTTCTGGACAAAAGAAAATAAGGAAAGGTAAGATATGGGTTGGAGGAAGTGTCGCACCTACAAGTTTGGAAGGCAGGGGTAAATTTCTCAAAATTGGGATATTTTGTGCAGTTTCTTATTTGCAAAGAGTTTTTTTTTTTTTTTTGTAATCCTGATGGAAGCAATCGGTCTTAGTTTAGTTGTACCAGTCACTGAGTAATTTTGTGGAAACGGATCACAAAATTTGTGAAAACATCTTACTCTTTGAATATTTTTGTCCAATTTATCCAAGTTTTGCCTCAAAATATCCGACGTTTTCCTCAAAATGTTTTAAGTTTTTTCCGCAAAATTTCTTATTTTCTTGCTCATTATACAGTTATATCCGACATTTTACGGTCCGTACTCAAAATGTCTTCATTTGGCCCAAAATATCCGAAGTTTCCTTCAAAACTGTAAAAAAAAAAATTGATAACGGGGAGAGGAGTGGGTAGGTAAGTGAGGGGAGGGGGGAGACGATTCGGATTTTCGTATGGTTTTGCCCCTGGTTGAAGGAAGAAGTCTTAATGCATACGCATGCGTATGTGAGATTGAATCTCTTTACTTAGCAGCTTAGTGAAGAGTCTTAATTACATACCTTCCTCGGAGACTGTTTTTCGTTCTGGACAGATTAATCTGAAAGACCAATACAGCCAGGGTATCGTTGGGTGTTGTTCAGAGAAGTATGCGCATGTTACGGGGAATTTATCCAAACGGTTTACAGTTCTTGAATTTTATTGAACGTCGCTTTAAACATTTGAATGTCTCTATGCGCCCCTGCGCGTGACCAACTTGATAAACTAGTAAAGGGTCAATACACAGTCAGATTTCAATGTTTTGGTGTTCATGGCTACTAAGGCGGATTAACTTTTTTTTTTTTTTTTTTGCACATACTAAACGTACTTTTGTTAGTCATCATTTATATGTAGATGTAAAAACAAAAACAGAAAACCTTTATCTCACTGGAGTGTATAAGATTGCAAAAAACGTCCTTTCAGACTAATTAATATCCAAATTTGTACTTCGTGATCTATCTTGCGGACGTCACAGCTGAGGCGAAAGTAGATTAATTAACCCAAAGTAAAACAGTATTTAATACATCAAAGTGGGGAGAAGGGGAGGGGGTATATGGGTATACTAGCCTCTAGCCATCTTGCCAAGCTAATTAACTTCAATCTTAATCTGTGGGGGGACTTATTTTGTATAACGAGCATATAACTAGTCAATTTCATCCCTTGTTGAAAAGGCTAGCTCCTTTCGGGAAAATCCTGGCGACACCGGTACCCTGCAAAGAATAACGATTATTCAGATAGTCATGAACATCAAAGGTCAACACTTGCCTGAAGAATGAATCAACGCAGTACTTTGAAACGGAAGGAGGGCGCACTTCATACTAAAAGTGGTAGGGGTGTGCAGCCCACCAACCAAAAAATATACCCGCAGTATGACAAATTTTTCGGTAATTACAGTGTAAATTTATACAATTTTGATACCCGCAGTATGAAAGAAGTCAATTTTGATACCTGCAGTATAAATATTCGACGAAATATTGTAAAAATGGACCAGCAGTACAAAATTAACACAATAAAACCTAATTTTTTTTGACTTGCACTACGAAAATGATGAAAAAAAACCAATTTGTTTTACTAAAAAACAATAAATTTGTTGTATTTTCTATAGTTTTTTTAAACTAAAAAAAGACACCTGCACTACGAAAATGGTGCAAAAAAGACACCTGCTCGGGTGGCACACACACACACACACATACACATATTTTTATATATATATATATATATATATATATATATATATATATATATATATATATATATATATATATATATATATATATATATATATATATATATATATATATATATATATATATATATATATATATATATATATATATATATATATATATATATATATATATATATATATATATATATATATATATATGTGTGTATATATATATATATATATATATATATATATATATATATATATATATGTATATATATATATATATATATATATATATATATATATATATATATATATATATATTTATATATATATATATGTGTGTGTATATATATATATATATATATATATATATATATATATATGTGTATATATATATATATATATATATATATATATATATATATATATATATATATATATATATATATATATATATATATATATATATATATATATATATATATATATATATATATATATATACCTTACATATGGAAGTGCCCCCTTCCCCAACCCCACCCGGCTTCGAAATAACGGATACATGCTTCCGACCACGCACTATTTCAACGCATTATCACCGCCACCGCCCGTTTGAATGCCTTCATGCGTATGTGTTCATAGTTTTCGTGCCAAGATCTGTGGCATTTGTAGACGGAAGGGAACAATCGCGAGTACTCAGAGGAATTGCTTTGCCGTTCATAGTTGTTCTTGACGCACGTGACCGTGAGTAGCTTGTTCTCTGTCGTTGTTTCAGAGCTAACCGTGGGCAGAATGCAGCATGGAATTCTCGCCGAAATTTTGCTGTAAATGAAAACGGTATGACATTAGGCCCTAAACAAATCATGCTGACTTGATATATTGAGTTACTAAAGACTGAAAGACTTGACGAAAATAATGAATCAAATTCAATAAAAACATCTCTGACTTTTATTAAATCAATGGTTGCATTTGATACAGGCCTTTCGGGAGGTTCTTGAAAAGTTTGTCAAACTGAATGTCGAAAACCTCTATATTCAAACCTGGATGGACCACTGCCAGCTTACCCTCTTTTGGTCGAGAATGTGTTTTACAAAGTTAATTATCTGTATTGGTCAAACAAAAAAATTCGACGATCAATGGAAAAAATAAAGAATCATTTGAAAATATTACAGATTTTTAGCATCATAACGGAGCATATGCTGAAAATTCCTCATACTCGGCCATAATTCGGAAACTGCTGTCCAAGATTCAACGATTGGTCGTCAAATATCTGAACACTTTTTGTTTTTAATGGCGTATTCATCTCTGAAAACCCATAGACCTTTTTTTAAGTACGAGTACATCTGATTAATTCTTCAGTATCAAATTTTGAGTTTCCCTTATTTTGAATTTTTAAGTTACGACTGGTTTAAATTGTTTTTGAATAGGCCTAAGTGATAGTTACAATGTAGTAAGTTCATGCATTCCCAGATCTTTGTGTAATATTTCAAAATGGTGTTTCAAATAACAATCAACATATTTATTTTAAATGAAGGTATGATCAAAGTTAAGAAAATTTTAGTCCAAAGTCAGTTGTGCTTTCCTTTTAATTAACAATGCAAAACAATGGATTTATATAAGAAATTAGAGTCTGTCAAATGAGTTTGTCAAATGATGACATCATCAACTGCCATATTTTCTTGAAAATCTAAGATTGTAGATTTCGAGAAAAAATTGATTTGGGTGAGATTTCTGACTATTTTTATGATTTTCATTTCATTTTCAGACAATTTTGGTTAAAGGGAATCTCTTTTCAAGATTATTGCTCGACCCGTCAGCAATAGATTCGAGTAACGTCTATTCCGCGGTGGTATTTAATTAGCTTCTCGGGGATTGTGTAAATATTCGACCAATCAGAAACTTTGGAATGTAGAGTATTTTTATCTCCATGTTAAACATCTTAAAACGCTATCTGGCATTAAAGTTGTCGCTAGATGTCATTCGTTCGTAATGGCATTTAATGTCCAGATATCGTGTTAACACAGATACCGTGGAGATCAGAAAAGACAATACATTCCAATGTTTCTGATTGGTCAAAATGTTTAAACAATTATGCGACGACAAGCCAATGAATTACCGCCGCGGAAGTGACGTTCCTAGTATGATCGAATTTATTGGTGAAGATCAAGCAAGTTTCTTAAGACGAGATTCTCTTTTTAAGCAATTTTTAACAAATATTTTACAGGAAAATAACACAAATTTACCACTCAGCATATTGTAGACAAAAGGATTAGCAGCGCAGTTTATGTAGATCATCAGATGTGCTACTGTAGATAATGCGAACATAAGGTCTCTGTTAATATTGCTCTCCATGAAAATCATGTCATCCATGAACCACCTGCGGAGTAAAACCAAAAGATAGAATATCAAATTATATGTGCAGCAAGGTAAGCTGGTAACACACAGGATCAGATTAAGCCTTGTTAGGGCCAGGGAAGAGAATCATTTGGAACCTGTCTCAACATAAATTTCCTCATCAATCCCATGAAGAGGCGTAGGAAGCGGGGGATGTTTCCTTCCCGGTGGAGAGGTAAGAAGGTAATTAAAAATAATGATACATTTTTGTCAACATTGAGAATAGTTGGTGAAATTTGACAACATTCCCTGAAAATTAAAGAATTTTTCCTAAAACATTTCACGAAAATTGATGAAAATTCCCTGAAAATAAATAAATGGAAATGTCATGAAAATTGAAGAAAACCTTTTTTTCCCCGGTTATAATCCGCCACTGGTAACATTCCTTGTGTACTTAGCTATATTATGAAGACCTATCCTGCTTCTACCAGAATTATGGTCCAATAGTTAATTTGGGACAGAAATGTTTAAGGACTTTTGGCTATTTTCACCCTTATCGGCCTGATCGGTGAGAATATCGACTTTATGATTCTTGGAATGTTTTTAGAGACTTCAACTGACCAATCCCACAAATTCGTCAAGTTAAATCAATTCAATAAATAATTTAGATATATGGACTTCATGATATTCGAATAGTTTTGGGGCATTTCAAAAAATCAAGTCCACAAATTTCGTCAATTATATCTAATAAATGTTTTAAATGTACCATACATGTAAAGCATTGATTAGATATAGTAAGATGATGACACGATGTATGGTGCCGATTTTATTCATTCAGAAATTTGTAAGACTTTTGGCTATTTTTACTTTTATCGGCGATGGTATCGACTACATTATTCTCGAAATGTTTTGGGAAACTTTAAGTGACCAATCCCAAAAATTCGTCAAGTTTATCAATTCAATAATATATATTTTGAATGTTACCGACTTCATGACACTCGGAAAGTTTAAATAAATTTTAAGGGACCAATTCCACAAATCCGTCCATTTAATGAATTCAATAAATATTGTAGTGATTTATTAAGTAGTTAAAGGAAAATGTAGCATTCTTACTTCAATACATTTAAGACATGTACAGGAAGGTAGCATACAGCAAATATGAAGACAAGAACAATCAGCATACGGGCGACATTTTTCCTTGACTCCTTGTGTTTCTCCGCACTAGTCTTTACATAATTGCCACTTTTATCATCTGTTCTTGATTTTGAATCGCGAAGCGAATGGCTTTCTTCTGTTGGTATCGCAAGCCACAGTCGCTGACAAACCTTTCAAGAAATTAAAACGAAATTTCATTCTCGCTATACCACTTTTGTTTGGAGATCACTCTTTCGAAAGCATGTCTTCATAGTTAAAATTTTGTCATATGTGCCATTGCATGCGTATATAGGAGAATGATGCAAGTTAAAGGGAGGGGGTGGAACCATGAATGATCTATCCAAAAAGATTCACCAAAGATCATACACACACCGAAGGCGAGGCTCGAGGTTTGCGGCAGGGCGTTGCGGTTCAGGAGGAGAAGTCTTGGTAAATTTCCGAAGCGAAACCTCGTACCTCTGTAAAATGTAGAGTTGAGGAATAAGTCCAAGAAACGCAGGAATACCCATGGGGCAGGAAGAGTAAGATTCACCAATGCATTTATGAAAAGTACACACCGTTTGTTGTAGAAAAACGTTAAAAAAAAGTTCAAATGAAAGATAGTCTTACCATTGTATAGGCCATGGCAATGATGCATAGTGGTATGATGTAGATCAGGAATACCAGAGACGTGTGGTAGAGCTGTGCATACAGCATCAATGGCCATCCTTTCTAGTAAAAGGACAGAATCAAGGATTAGAAAGAGCTCTTAATATTCAAAAGAATGAATAATCGACGAATGTGGAATATCTGAAGATGCGGCCCTTAATCACAACCCATTCTTACTTTTATTATTCAGTAAAACCGGTCCTTGGTAAAGTTTCGGTTGTCCTACTTGATTTTCATCAAGTTACGAAAAACAACTGTAGGCTTAACTACATTATTGTTGTCTGCGTGGCTCAGCTTCCCTTGAGTTAAATTTGGGCACCTAATGTATCCAGTGATTTCGCGACTGATAAACGATACATCTTTAGATTAATACGGTGAATAACAGTGTATATTAAAACAAGTGTAAATTTAACTAAGCAACCATGTAGTCCGAGAATTAATCTCCATGACTCTATGATACAACAAAGGCCATAGTACTGCAAGAGTAGTGCTAAAATGATCGATAGGCAGTGGCGGTAGCAAGAATTTTGTGCAGTTAAAAGAGAGGGTGGGGGGAGGGGGAACCATAACAAAGTCGGAAAAGCTCCCTGTTTCCCCCTCCCTCCCCTGGCCCAGCCAACACAAACACTCCCACCCCCGCTTTCATGCATGATCCTCTTTCCCATGATGACTGATACATACAACTACACTTGTAAGTTCGATTACTTTCATCAAGATTACCAAGAAATTCAGCATACTGAATTTATATTCAGATATTGTTTTGTTGGAAATTTCCGACCAGGAGGCAGTCTCCTTCCCCATTTAGCTACGTCACTGTCTACAGTTATCACGGGGTTTCTTGTACCCCCTACAC
This sequence comes from Chiridota heheva, assembly GCA_020152595.1. Classification (NCBI taxonomy): domain Eukaryota; kingdom Metazoa; phylum Echinodermata; class Holothuroidea; order Apodida; family Chiridotidae; genus Chiridota; species Chiridota heheva. The sequence continues at coordinate 1,841,390 of JAIGNY010004564.1, read as the reverse complement.
TTGCATGCCTAAGGCCTGATATATACCATTTAGGTGGAGAAACATATGTGTTTAAACGCCTTTTTTTTTTTTTTTTTTAAACTTACCTCTTCACATGTCAACAGCCATGTAATCCCAGAATTTTCTCCGGGTGGTTTGTATTTTGAGCTGAGCGATGTCACCATAAGCTGAAAAAGATAGTAAGTAAAAAGCAACTTTTAGTGATTAAAGTTAAGCTTAAATATTAAGCAGAAGCGTAACTTTATGCGAGAACTGGTATGGTATAGTGGATGGGCGGTGGAGTTCCCTACAGCTGGAAATCTCTCCGTAAGATCGAGTGAAAAAATTAGTTCTGATATCGCAAATTAGTGTATACAATTATCAAATATGCTGCTAATTCGAGTAATTTGTGTTCCTTTCGAACGCTTTTGAAGCGAAACTGAAATTAGAAACAGGAACACGCCCGATCATGACGCGGGTCACGGTAGATCATGACGCGGGTCACGGTAGATCATGACGCGGGTCACGGTAGACCATGACGCGGGTCACGGTAGACCATGACGCGGGTCACGGTAGACCATGACGCGGGTCACGGTATACCATGACGCGGGTCACGGTAGACCATGACGCGGGTCACGGTAGATCATGACGCGGGTCACGGTAGATCATGACGCGGGTCACGGTAGATCATGACGCGGGTCACGGTAGATCATGACGCGGGTCACGGTAGATCATGACGCGGGTCACGGTAGATCATGACGCGGGTCACGGTAGATCATGACGCGGGTCACGGTAGATCATGATTTAGTGAATTTAATGTCTATACTCCCCTCTCCCTTCAAAAGTCAAGATACTCCCAAATGGTACCATATGTTATCAAACAAATATTTCTCCCTCTCGGTGTAGTTCACAATGCGGTCCCCGGCCTTAGGATGATCTCACCTGTCACCACAGTCGATCGCCCCTTGCCTTTCATCTGACGTGGGAAGTAGTATATCCTTCATTGGGTAAGCAGGAGTATGAAGACCTTCGTGAATGTTTGCGTTTATTGAAAGCGTTTGAACTAAAGAACTTTATCATCCAATACGCTCTGGTTACAGACATACTGGTTTTGATTCTCCAAAAGTTCTATGTGTATATTAAATGTTTACGTTTAAAAAAAAAAGTGTTGTCTTTCTTCATTTTTGCCCAGCTGTTTTCCTCGTGTATGCGAGCCCGATATTCGTGACTCCAAGACAACATATAGAAAGTGGAATATTCATGAGTTTCGCCTCTTGGTCTTTTTGCGCTTAGGCGTAGGCCTACATGCCCTTGTCATCACTACCCTGGTAGACTACCTTGAAGGTCCCATATGGTACTCTCCATCCTCCACACTCCACAGTAACCTTAAATCTTCCGTCTTAACTTTTACACAATCCATACCATTTATGGAATTTGTTACCATTTTGTAACCACTTTACCATGACTTACCACTGGAGCTGGAATAGCAAACGAAATCATCCAGATTACAGCAATGATCAGCAGAGTTCGCTTGGCGCCATTGTGAAATTTTAACGCTCGACATATAGCAAGATACCTGTCCGCTGCAATAGCCGCCAGCGTAAATATTGAAACTGAAGTAGATACAAGCTGAAAGTAACGAACAAGTTTATTAGGCCTATATACCTTCATCTTGGAACTGACAATGTAATACGGATACAAGTGTGTTAGGTCAGACATGCCCATTTTGTATCAAGGTAATAAAGAAAAACAAAACTTGAAGTAATCTTTTTAATATATTGTTTCCTTCAGGATATATAAATATTTTATCTTGAATGACCGGTGTAAACACCCTGTACTTTACAAACAATGTCCAGTTTGTAAGATTCTTGTTTTCATCATATACATAATGATACTCTTTATTTTAAATACAATAATTTTCAGGCCCGTAGCCAGAATTTCCACGGGGGAGGGGGTGCGGTGAGGGTGCGTTTGCTGAAGTTGAGCACCATTTCAAGTGAAGAATCTTTCACAACTTTCTGTATCTTTGTTATTATTATTATATATGTACAGCATATTATTATATGTACAGTACATTGTTATTAGTTTTATTATTATTTTCATTATTATTATTAGTAGTAGTAGTATCATTATCATCATTATTGTTGTTGTTTGTTTTGAATGTTGTGGAGAAACGAATAAATGAAATGAAATGAAATGTGGAAACATTTTGGTACCTTAGCGATCGGTAGGGGAACCCACCCGTCGCACCCCTCCTCCCTCCCGTCCCTCTTCTTCCCCCACCCCCACTCCCTACGGACCTTCGTTTTGTTGTTCTCCATCATTATGACGAACACTAAACATATGTTTTTGAGAATTAGTGTAACAAATATGTAACCGCTTGAAGCATCGTTTCGATTGAAGCAAGCTTGTTTTCATAACTTTTGCATAAGGACAAACACATCACTTAACCTTGATTATACATTATAATTAAGGGAATTCGGATGGTCATGCCGATGCATTTCACATATAACAATTATCAATATCTTATTGGGTACTCGTAAGCACGGAGGCGTAGGAAGGGCTACCTCCCAGGTGGAGGGAAGGGGGAACCCAAAAAATTCCCGGTGTTAATTGGAAAAATTGCAATCAGATAAATTAAGTTTCTATCAAAAGTTGCTGTTAATCGGGAAATCCTCCAAGTTCACTTTTTTTTTCATTTCTTAAATTTTCGGAAATTTTCCTTTAATTTGGGAAAATTTCCTTCATTTTTAGGAATCTTACTTTAACTTTGGGAAATTTTGCCCAATTTTCGGAAAATATTTGACCAGTTTTCGGGAAATTTGACCAAAATATCCGATAATTATAATTTTTTTTGTCAATTTTATGTTAATTATTTCCCAAGTTTACCTTCCAAAAGGGCAGGAGGCATGCAAATCTATAATTCCCCCCCCCCCCCTTCCTCCCCTTTCCTCCCTTCGTACCTATATCCTCTGCTCGTAAGTATGCCACACGTTTCTCTTTTAAATTCATTCAATTATTCGGAAAGTTATATGCCACGCCTGTGAAGATTTGAATACAATCTTATAAGAAACAAACAATTTACCAGTTCGAAATTCTTTATATTAGTGGCAGATCCGGGGGTGAATCGGTGGCTACCCCCTACACCTCTTTCCCGACAAATAAACTATACACATTGTTTGGAAATCTTGACTTATACAATGTAACTTTTAAGTTAAGATGCCCTCCAAGAGCATCTAGGGGCTTACCTTATCAAAAAATTACTGTTACTATTTGCCAGGGGACATTCTTTCCCCAAACCCACCCCACTTCGCACCTTGATGGAATACTCCTCTGACCACCCTGTTTCTTTAGATTCGCCACAGCATATACTTGTACTCTTTTCATACATTCGTTTTTAAACCGAAACAAAAAATGCAGTCATGAAACCAATATGCACACGTTTCAGAATAAATTCACTTTGATTCAATGCATGAACTGATTAGGAATTTGCAAGAGAAACCAGCAGTGAGCTACATTTACAGCTAAACTTCAAGGAACCACATAAGAATTTAAACATCTGATAAAGTTTTTGCGATGTTTTTTTGCAATAATAACTCCTCATTATCACCTTCGAAGCGAGAAGAAAGCGTTCAGCCGGAAATGTGAAATCTTCCTAAGGCTGAGGTCAATTTTCCCTACCCACGCCGCTGATTTCAAATTAAATTCAGATACACCACTATACACTTTTGATATCATATGAAACTATATATATTTGATATTGATATTTTTACTTACTTGAAAATATGTCAGAAATCTACAAGCTTCTTCTCCAAAAAGATAGGACTCCGTAATATCGTACAAAATTGTGGCAGGCATACACAAAATAACCATTAGTATATCCGATAACGATAAGTTCACTATATAAAAGTTTGTAACTGTCCGCATGTGCTCATTACGAAACACAGCGATACATATCAAAATGTTTCCAAAAATGGCCAGAATGAAAACTAGAACACACACTACGATCAGCACCCATTCATAAGGCTTCGGCCATACAATGCCTCGTATGAAGTCATCCAGTGGTATTGAATAATCTTCGGAATACGACGAATTCCCCATATCCCAATCATACTCCATGAGAGGATAATCACTATGATAACTGCCCATCTTGAAGACTAATATGATCAAACTGACCAATAGATCATCTCTTGTTTACTGTCTTTATTTATCATCAATCTGTGCGTGCGATGAGTTTACCGAGTTTAATTCGCTTTTTTCAAGATGTACAAAAAGTATCCGTAACTTGTGAACTAGCCATTATAGAAAATGCTCATATGTCAAAAGAAAGGTGTATAATTGACACAAAAAGTTTCTTCAAATAATATCGTGGGTTCTTATTGGCTGTCAATAAAATCTCACAGATTAGTCACTCTAAAGGTCAGTTAGCAGGTTAGTAATTGTATCAACTTGAAAGTGGTCTATACTTACATGTTTGCTCTCAGATATTTCTTTTATAACATTCTATACATTTGACATGATCCACAAAACGTGTACTTTTTCTCAAATTTCTGTATGCGTTCTCGAAGCACGTATCTATACTTGAAAATTTATTACATATTCCGGAATCTTAGTGTTAATCGATTTCATGGTAATGTTCCTCCGTTTGATAAGTATTTTGAGGCGATCCAGAAAGTCTGTGTGATCATAAACGATTGAAGCTCAAACGTAAAGGTTCTTTTCATACATGTCATAGAAATTCTCAGTAATGCGGAGAAAATATTCTACGTAGAATAAAGCTGATGTGATCCAACTGTGAAGAAAAAGAAATTAATTCCATTCAATTGCCGAGATATTAGATATACATATGCATTAATTCAATCGCTTGTTATGGTGAATTTTCCTATTGCCGACACGAAGATCATTTAAGATATATAGACAAAGGACCAGATAGACAAATAGCCTATATAGAGGCGACAATAACTAAATTCACCAAAAACTCTCATTTAAAATCAGTTACAACTTGACCATTTTACAGCTTCTGTCATTTTCAGGGTTACCTCTGCAAACTTGTTGTGTGTAAACGGACAGATCTCTAAATTTTCTCCTATAAGGCCTAATCTATGTTTTTTTTTAATCCTCTGCCGTATTGTTGTAAGGGTGCGATATCTGACAAAATTGCCTTGACTTTATCCCTGCCTCTCATTACAAGAGTAAAATACATTTTCTTCATTTTCAAAGGCTGGATGAAGAAAAGAAATATCACCAATTACAAATTTATTTTTAACTTTCTTTCCCATTCACACATTACAAGTTTTGTTGGCATCAAAAAATCCTTAAATGTGCTCAGTCAGAAACATGGCCGTACGAGGCGGGGGAGGGAGACTGGGCGGATACCCATCTTAGTCGGCGAGGATCATGCCCGACTCGGCTAGATACCTGGGGCATGATGGTACTTGGGCACGTCAGGCAGAGAGGTAAAATGTACTTTTTAAATCAGTGATTTTTCGGCCCATCTGATCATGCATGCCCGACTCGGCTAGATTTCCCGATAATTAGAGGACATTTCCCCCAAATCGAAAAACTGCCCGGAAATGGAAGAAAATGTTCCGAAAATGGAAGAAAATTGTCCGATAATAGAAGAAAATTGCTCGGAAATTAATGAAAGTTTCCAAAACTTGAAGAAAATTTCCCCAAAATACGCTAAGATATCCCCAAATCACAAAACCGCTTGTATTTCCCGGAAATTAAGAGCTTTTCTGAAAATCGAAGAAAATTGCATGAAAATTTAAAAAAAATTGTCAAAATTTCACGAAAATTGAAAAACGTACCCAAAATTAAATTAAATTTCCCGGAAATAAAGGCTACTTTCCGAAGGCTACTCCTCCCCCCCCCCCTCATTACCCCATCCAAACATCCAGGTGAAACCATTACTTAAAATGAATCGTTTATTCACTTCACAGATTCGTAGCGATTTTCCCTCGTAATAGGTTTTCGGGTCGGGCAAAAGATGGTCCCGAACGTCCATGGTCAGAAACCACAATTGTTATTTCCATTAATAAAAAACTGTTGTACTTAGAATTGTACCATTATTTTCCGAAAAATGTATATAAATATTTTTGTATCTATCCACAGAGCCTTAACTTACTTAAATATTATGATATATGATGAAAGAGATATATAAAATGGAGTTGAATATTCCGGAGTCATACAATGCAAAACTTCTGAAAAGAAAGTTTGTCAAGTAATCCCAGATAAATGTTCTGACCGATATAAACATCATTATATATATATAATATATATATATATATATATATATATATATATATATATATATATATATATATATATATATATATATATATATATATATATATATATATATATATATATATATATATATATATATATATATATATATATATATATATATATATATATATATATATATATATATATATATATATATATATATATATATATATATATATATATATATATAATATATATATATATATGAAACATTATCATTAAAATCAATTCAAACTGCTTTGAAATTTATGGCCATTTCATTAAAATCAGTTCTTTGGCCATTTTACAGCTTCTGACATTTTCATGGTTCCCTGTGCAAATTTGTTGTATGCAAACGACAGACTTATGCTTTCTCCATTTAATGCATTGTTTTTTAATCATCTGCCCTATTTTTTGAAGGTGAGTATAGCTGATATCTAATAAACAATTGCGTTGTGTTTATACCCGCCGCTGTTACAAGTGTAACAAAAAAACAAAAAAATCTTTTTTTTCAAAGGCTGAAATGATGGAAAGAATTATAAACTATTACAAACTGATTTTTAACTTACTTGCCCATTCATACGTCGCAAGTTTTGTTGGCGTCGAAAGCTCGAAGTCATAACTCAAATTCCACATATGCAATTTCCATTATTAAAAAAAAAAAAAAAACACTTACATTTTGTGCACATTGGTTTGCTTGTTTACGTCTTTTTTTTTTTTTTTTGATTAAAAGCAATTTACTACTTTGTTGAACGAAAATCTAACAACAATAATACGGATGACTTATCAATGAATAGCTGACGATTCCGTCAAAAGCTGCGTCTGTTTTTGTCCACTGAAGTCGTTTTGTTCAAGAAAAAAATACTGCAATAGAAGTTGTTTGGTTATATGAATAGACTTTACAATGGGATATGAGAGAACAAAAGAATTCAAAATAAAAAGATTTTATGTTAAGTGCGTTGAAATACGAGGGTTATATTCACGGTTGTTTTCATTGTGATGAACTGAATAGCTCGTGCTCAATTTGACAATTTTGAAAGGCTGTTTGTATTTCGTTTATATTGGTTTTGGTAATATTACTATTCATGGAAACAGGAAAATTTTCTCATATACTGTTAAAGTTCTTTTAACACATCTTTATCAAGAAACATACAGGTTTATCCATAAATACAATGAAACACACACTAATTTCCAAAAGGACTACATCTCATGTAATATGAAATTGTTCTTCTGTAGCATAGGTTGTTTATGAACATGTCTAAAATTTTACACAAGATCATTTTTTTGTTGTAAAAAATGATTTATTTATGATTCGTGATATACCAGTATAAGAAATGATAAGTTATATGAAGTATAATGTCGAAAAATATATCTGATGAGGTGAGCGAAACATTAACGTTTAACTTGTTTTTAAACATTGAAGAAAATTATCTCACAATGTATGTCAACACAAATACAATCATAAAATAGATAAACCAAGATTTCAATCAGGCAATGATAGAAAGAGCACAAATTATCACTCTATTTCTTATCTTGAAAAATAAATTAATCGTGTCTAAAAATATGATTGCTAATCTATATTTAAACCATCTGAGTTAACTTTACAACATCAATGATGCAAAAAGTCATTTATTTATGCTCGTCTTTAACTGATGAGGAAACATGTGTTTACTGCATGTAGATTTGACTAATTGATCTGATCTGTTTTTATACAACTTTTCCTTTCACTGTGAAATATTTACCCCTCGCTATAATTTGTATGTTTGCTGTGCTCTCAATTAGTTGCCAGTATGACGACCAACAAAAGTTGTTCTCATTTGAAAACAAATTATGAACTTGAAGGTTATTATCTTAACATCAATCGGTAATAGGCCAAAAATATTAAGAGTGCATTTTATTAACTAATCTCTAATTTGACAGATTCTGACAGTGTGACAGATTAACTTTCCTTTCGCAAATAGGGATATCATGAAAAAGAAAAAAATGAAACGGAAATCAAAAAGGATACACGTAATTGTCATTTCTTTTTGATATATAAAAATGTTAAAGTGAACAAAATCACATGAGGTATGACCATGTCAAACACAAATATAAGCAACAAGGCGTTGTAAGACGTCCTCATGAGCCAGTGAATGGTTTCAAGCGGTTAAGAATGGGATTGAAAGAGTCCTCTACCAGTCTACCATGGGATGGTGGGGCTGAAAGGGGACGATGATACATCCGAGTACTGGCCCCTTGGTACCCATTTTCTACTCTCCGAAATGAGTAAAATGTAAAATATATTTATGAATTGCGGATTATTTGTGACCTTTTTTCAATTCGACAATGAAGTTCATGGTTTGACCTTTTTTTATTCAGTCGGAATCTGCATCACCCCTCACTTTCCCGTTTTTTTATTCACGTCGGTCAATTGTTTCGAGACTTGTAGGTCAAAGTTTCTACTCGTAGAAGACTAAATTAAATCTAAGTACAAATATAGATTTCTTTAAATTTTGAGTGGTTTTTGGGGTCATTTAAAAAAGGTCATCGTAAAGGAAGGTAAAAAGAGCGACGACCATTCATCTGTTTATTTGCCTTCAACATTTTCTGATCAATCGTAAATTGTGTTTTCCCCTAAGACCACACCTTTAATAGTCATAAATACCTTCAATGCAAATACTTCCTGCAAAAGAATGCGTTACTTACTTACTATATATATATATATATATATATATATATATATATATATATATATATATATATATATATATATATATATATATATATATATATATATATATATATATATATATGTATATATGTATATATATATATATATATATATATATATATATATATATATATATATATATATATATATATATATATATATATATAAATATATATATATATATATATATATATATATATATATATATATATATATATGTATATCTATCTATATATATCTATATATATATATATATATATATATATATATATATATATATATATATATATATATATATATATATATATATATATATATATATATATATATATATATATGTATATATATATATATATATATATATATATATATATATATATATATATATATATATATATATATATATATATATATATATATACATATATATATATACATATATATATATATATATATATATATATATATATATATATATATATATATATATATATATATATATATATATATATATATATATATATATATATATATATATATATATATATATATATATATATATATATATATATATATATATATATATATATATATATATATATATATATATATATATATATATATATATATATATATATATATATATATATATATATATAAAGTTCTGCGCATTGGCCATTACAAACAAAACAAAATAGGAAAAATGACAATGTCTCTAGCCAACAGACTATTTTAAAATAATCTGTTGGCTAGAGACATTGTCATTTTTCCTATTTTGTTTTATATATATATATATATATATATATATATATATATATATATATATATATATATATATATATATATATATATATATATATATATATATATATATATATATATATATATATATATATATATATATATATATATATATATATATATATATATATATATATATATATATATATATATATATATATATATATATATATATATATATATATATATATATATATATATATTAAGTGGGGATATCTTCAGGGAAAATTCATTCCAAGCATGAAACAAATTGCATGTGATTGTTATTTGTTCTTGATTAAATGTTTTTAGCCTATCCACCAGTAGTGAGATAACATATCTTTCTGTATTCCCTACATGCTACGCACTACATGCAAGAGTGAGACTCCGTCCTATCTGTTTCAACGTGGAAATCGCCGATCGGTTCTAAAATCGCACCTACACCGTCTATTTACGTCACCGGTTACATTGTACTTACTGTACTTACGGCACATGAAAATATCTAGTTAACTTCCCCTGTTGTCTCTGTTACTCTGGTAAGTAATTAAAACTTGTCGGTAATCCTGAAATGATTAAAAATGCGTACAAATGTAAGCCAATATTGTACACTCCTTTCAGTTTAACTGTACGCTCTTGAAACTTTTTGTCTTGTTTACCTAGCTGCCTAGGGTGCACAACACCGATACGCGTACTAATAAATATAACGCCAACGAACTGGACGCACGTGCCGCCGCGGCCGCGCCTGTGTGTGGCATGATTTTTATAAGGCCACAAATGACAATGCAGTTAATCTATTCTTTATTTTTATCAAAATAGATTAATTATGGATGTATGTTTTGTTAATGGAGCAGTATTTCTCGAGCAGTATTTCTGAAGAAACTTTAATCTAGAAGGAATATAACAGTATAAGATCTGAAGATAAGGACACTTTTGCAAGAAAGTATTGGAGCATTTGGGGTATGTAATGTGTTAGAACTGCAATGCAGATACGGATCAATGAAGGTCCCAAAACGTTTTCTATTGTTTTACGAAGGGTCCTGGTTCCTCTCTTACGCGATTTAGAAGAAAAATTGGGGCCAGCGTGTTTACCACGATCCCTTCACCCGTTCACGATTTCAGTGGCGTACAATACTGTTCTGCCGGTGACAATTGCATCGGGCCAAAACGTCTTGAATATTTTCTACATGCCATGATCACTAATACTATTTAGTACATTTAATGGATGTGTGCACTTGTTTTAGACGCACATTTTGTTTCTTACGCCCGCATTCAACAATTACGCTACGCTGGCATATCTGATGTTCGATAGAATTTGAAATAATTGGGTACATTCACTTCGGCGCACACGACTGTGAGAAGGTAGCAACCGAGGTAGGTAAAAGTGTCTTCTTTTTACGAGTTTTAGTACATAGTTATTGAATTTGCTTTTATGTGCCCAAGTTTTTAAGATTAAGAGCTACATACTAGAGGCTTTTTTTGTATGTAGCTTAACTTTTGCAGGTTTAAATGAACGAGGTAAAAAAGTACAAATTCATTGAAAAATGATCGCAAAACAGAAGTGCGTCGCAAATATTCTGCGACGCGACTATGATGAGTCAATGTAGCAGTTTCCACAGTTAGATGCATAGAATGATGTCTGACCGAGTATTTGCAGTCATGTATTGGCTATAGTGTATACTACGGTCAGATGTTTATCTGACTAATCCACCAGTGGCACTATAAACGGGACACCCCATCCCCTCCCCGTGACCAGCCTGCCAGTTATTGTCAGGTAAACCCAATTTCGTTCAATCAAAACACTAAGATGAAAACACTAAAAGTATTTTAGGATTTGGGCCCCAACTTTTTAAACTTTTCCGACGCATTTACTGTCCGCCGAATCGATCAGGTATACTTGATATGTAATAAGAGTAATGGTATTTACATGTACTATTGTATGACGATCGTACTCATCCTGCCAGATCAATCTTGCACATTCCTTTTTCGATTACTCTGCTATCAATTTGAACCTGTTTATGACATTTAATGGTAGACTTTGGACTTCTACTGGTTTGTATTTCACTAAAGCTTACATTTTATGTCGAGTTTTACCAATCGAAACGCATGACTCAGAAGAATAATTTTACCAGATGTGATCAAAGCGTGTATCGCTGCAATTTACTGTCAAGTTATTCTAGATTGAAATTTCCTACATCTAATATTTTCGTTTTTGTATTTGAACGAAGTGTAAATTGTCCGGTAAGTATGCCAGTTCATTTCATTCCATTGTTCTATAATCAATTTGTATTGAAGGAAAGTGTAAACGAATGTTTCACATGTGGCAATAAATAAGCAATTATAATGCACTGACAATTTACACATTCTTCAAGTACCAAAAAAAAAATTGTACGCTAAAACAGTCAATCTAGTACTATAATTATCTAAACAAGCTCCATAACTCTACAATATGATCACAATTGTGGTTAAGTTAAACAGTCTGGTTCGTATCCCCGATCGGGAGAACAGTTTTGTTCTCCCGATCGGGGGATCCTTTACAGAAGTATCCTACAATGCATCTATCCAAATTCAAAGTTTGTATAGGAATAACATAAGAATCAGACACATTTCGAGCGCGGGGAACTCAACCACTGTTAAGGGTCTAATTTTGTTTTCACGATTTGAAATAATGGCATATGAATTATCTTTTCACCGTGCGCTTTTAAAATTCACCTTGCGGTTTTCGAGAAATTTAAATTATGTGTTATGAATTTGTATTATGTGTTACCGTTATGCAGTCGCGCTTTAACAAGGTTTTCTGAAATTATGAGAAATAATTTGGGAATTTGTGAAAATTATTTAGCAATAACTGCGTAATAGTAACGAAGTTGTTTTACTTTCGCGAAATTGAATATGAACAAAACTAACTTGGTTACAAACCTTCAATGAAACGACTGATAAACGTCTATGATTGAAACTTCACAATAAAAACAGCGGCTTCCATATATCACTGTAAGCTCAGTGCGCATGCTTGAGCTTCCCGATCGGGGGACTTATTGAGTCCCAAGATCGGCGGTACAAACGAAGTGTTAAACGTAGTCATAGAAGTGCACTTATTGCAATATCACATCTCAGTGTGAATTAATGTGGTTTACAAAGTAGCCATTCATACAATGTAGCGTCGAAAAATGAAATGACAACTCACATTTTAACCCTAAAAACGTATTAACAACCTTTGATCGCTATAACGTCTGTAAAATACTTTGTTATTGAATTACATATTTCATAAAATCTGAATAGTTGTAATATTCTTTGCAAACGTCCAAAATTACTGAAAGTTCACTTCAGCAATCTCTTGGTGTGAAGTAGTGAGCCTACACCTCAATACAATGCTGTTGCATTATTATGCAACATCACCAAAACAACAAACTTTTACTTCCGATGGCTACCAACTTCTCTCCTTACCTTGCAAACACACAAAAAAAACTTAGCCGTCGGTTTAAGGAGATGTTTCCGAATCAAATAATGATATCACATTGTAAAACTTATAGCTAGAAATGTATCAGAAAACGTTATTTTCTGGAAGTTTTGGCTCCGTGGTCTTTTACAGTGAACTGAATTTTCTACGCTGAGCATTGTTATGCGCGCGTACGCGAGTGTACACAACTTAAAGAAAGAGCAAGACGAGGTACGTACGTGTCACGATGGTAAGATATTCAAAATATTTCGCACGCTAATTGTGGGGCGTAATACATTTGATATGCACATGCGCCGGTACATGGACATGCGCCGGTATTACATGTATTGTTAAGAGCGTTTCACGATTTTGAAAAAAGTGACAACAAATTGTTGCTTTTTTCCCCTTTCCTTCTAATTTTGACCATTTATCGTTGCTCTTTCTCTCCAAATTTTACAACTGCAAGTGGGAAAAAATTGAAGTAAGTGTGTTTCATTTTTCAGTGAGAAGGAGGTTGATTTTGATATCGAAAATAAAGGCTCTCAGAAAAATCTGGGAACTATTTTTGGAGACGTGTTTCATCCCATTGACTTTTTATTAATGTGTGGCGCCACTTTTGCGATGGACATGGGCACATACCAAAATCGGTAGATTGGGGATCTGCTCTATTTGGGTATTGTGGACGTGTACTAGGTGTGAAGGGGACATTAAGTGCGACAATATAATACCTACAGGTGAGGGGATAGCAAGGTGGTATGGGGTTGATTACAGTGGAGAGGTAGGATATCCAATCGCTTGCTTCATCTGTTACTACAAAGATTATGAGTTCGGTATGGGTAGGGGTAAATTTCTTTCCTTTTTTCATTTACAGTTATTAATAATTAAGAATAGGGATTGCTTTTAAAGCACTTCCTTTGGCAATATCCATTGTATTAAATATAGACTTTACTTTCGTTTTATATTAAACTTGTGCTTTCATTAATTGGTTTATTTGCTTGTTTTGTATGTATTAATGTTGTGAAGAAACAAACAAATGAATGAAATAAGTGAATTGAAATCTTGTAAAGAAGGACTCTATTCATCACTCTAAGTTGAGAAGAAAAGTGAAAAATGTGCTGTTATTTTGTAAGTTTCATCAATACATTTGTGGGCTGTATAGAATTCTGGTTTTTCTTATCACGCAAAGGAAGATCTCATTAACTTAATTCCAATTATAAATCTGCACTTGAAGCTTGTCATATGATTATCAAGTAATTTCACAAAAATTATTTTGATGTGTTTCATTTTCCTAAAAGCTGTTGGGCAATATACGAAACGATATCCATTCATGGGTATAGTCATGATTCATTTTATTTTCGAAGTTACTGTAGCATAACACCCTTCATATACTGTTATATATACTTAATCATTTATGCTGTATTACACATTATATTTCCACGCTAATATTTTTAACAGGAATACCGGCATGGCTTACAGTTTGCCTAAAAATTAGTAGTTAATTTGCAAAATCACAAGTGAAGAAACTTGATTCGTATGAAGAACTGAAATCACCTTCGTACATATAGAAACGTGTTGCTTGCAATATGAAATAAGCAATGACGTGTTCATACACCATTCCGTTATCCACTTTAGAGCGTTAGATCGACATGAAGTTGATACCACCAACATAAAAGAAATTACCACGAACAATTACTGAAGGAAAAATATTGTCTTCCATGCACCTTACAGAAAAGACAGAAGGACAATGCTTATTTTCATGGGTGAAGATTTGCTGACGCGCAAGATAAGTTTTTATTTTGCAATTAATTTTGATCTATGAATATCTCAGACAAATCTTGATATTCTTATTTCCACAATATTTGTCACGTTTTGAATTATGTCTTATGAATAATTTCATTAGGAACTCCTTGAGCTTGCAAATATAGAGGGTCAGATGCAACACTGTATTATTTCGTCTAAAAGAAATTGACCATTTTGCATCTTACTTCTGTAAATATTCTTTTATACTGAACAGCTGAATGCTGAACAGCTGAATCCCGAACAGCTGAATACTGAACAGCTGAATGCTGAACAGCTGAATGCTGAACAGCTGAATGCCGAACAGCTGAATACTGAACAGCTGAATGCTGAACAGCTGAATACCAATATGAAGCCTCAAGATACATGGCTGCTTACTTCGACACCATGGACATATTTAGCGGATAAATTTCCCGTTGGAACAGGAACACGGGACAATTTCCTGGTCGGTCCTTGTTTTTGTTGAAGCAATTTATTACTTTCTCACATTTACTTTGACAATTTATTTGTGTACTGATGATGAAAGTAATCATTGTCGGTCCTAGTTGAATCACCCCACTGCCGTAGGCCGCAGTTTGCAGCGTGAGTCCGTGGTATATGTTTAATGTCTGAAGTTTCACTTCCCAAAGAAAAATACTACATGGTACTGCCATTTTCTATCTCAAAAAGCGTTTTTTGTCAATATTTTTGTATCTAAAATGCAAACATCGTATCCTTCTGTCGGAGAAGGGACCTCCCTTTTTAAACAAAGCAACGTGAAAGATCCCGCAGGCGAATAAAAGTGTGACAAAATCGAATCATTATTTCTGTTTACTTTGAATACACATTCTATCGATTATTTTGACAGATTGGTGACAAATCCACCATGCCTGGTTAAAGCTGTCATTCTGCATAGCGACACCTGAATATTCAAGCAATATGAGACTGATTTTTGGGAAGTTGTTTTTAAGAGAATAGCAGGAAAAGTTTAGTTAGAAAATAATATAACTTCGTTTCACTTTCAAAAAACATTCTATCAATGAAATGTTTGTGCTTATCTAAGTTCGACGGGCAATTTGCTTTAATCTGATCAAATAATATCAGACCAACTTTTCAAAGGTGTCAAGCACATGTCGGTCTATTTTCTTTTCGCTTTTAAAACATATTTTATCAATGAAAGATTTTTAACTATTTAACTTTGCTTGGTTATAGCTTCCAATTTTTCCTATATATAATTACACCTTAACCTAGTCAAGTCCCCCCAATATCCAATCGAGTATCATTTATTCTTTGCCTATTTCAATTTGTTTACATTTCTTACAAACAAAGCACAAACTTCTTCAAACTTGAAAAATCTTAAAATATATTACTTGTATTAATTTCTTTGCAATATTGGTCAAAAGTGCCTTTTCAAGTCTGATATGACTAAAAAACTATCTGATGTTCAACCGAGCATACCTAATAATCCAATCATTTTTGGCAATAACTAAGATGAATTGACTTTATGTATAGTTGATTAACATATAATGATTATGCAATTACATTTTGTGATCTATCATATGTGATAGAGGAAGAATATGATTAAACAAGTTTGTAGAACACGAAAGAAAATACTTTTCTGAAAATAAAAAATCAACGGCTCACAGTGTTGATAATTTTCTCAAAAAAAGCGTGAAATTTTCAAAGCAACGTAACAAATATAACCACAAAACGGTTAAGAAAGATGTGATGTGATTCTCACCATCACCTTTCAGAATCAAACATTGATTTATATGTCAATTATCTCACCACTCTTGTTGTTCTCTATCAAAAGTGCAAATATAAATTGACGCTTAGCCTGTTAATCTACGTATCCTTTAGAGTATATGACGCATTTATATTTGTTATATGCTTAAGGGATTCCTTAAAATGTTTCGATCTAAGTGTGACTTACAACAGTAATCAGCCTCCTGGTTTGCATATTGTTTCACCAGATGAAATTATGAAACGCAGATTTAAAGCTTTCAGCATTCACAGTTCACAGTCCCAAAACACTTGATGAATATTGATGTATAATTCATCAGCGGTAGTTAATTCCATTGGTATTGTTGCTAGTCTAATTCAATAATGTAAATTAGCAGCTTTAAGCAGTCAAGGACAAATCGGCACAAAGCTGCCAAACAGGGCGATATAATGTGTTTTTAAAGTAAAAATAAATGATAATTCATTTTTTTAAACTTATGTTAAGCTGTTTCTCTTTGTTTTAAAAACAATGGTCTGATGTTACTTGACTATGTAAATTATATATGGGACACGTTGGTAGCATTAAATAGACAAATTTGAATGTTTTAAAATAGAATCCTGAAACTACAAATTGGTTCACCTCGTAAGTGTCAAAAACCACACAATTGCACTGTTGATGTTAATTAACCTGTAAGCAAAACCCATGAGAAACATAAATTATACAAAGACATGCACATTTGAGTTGAAAAGAAAGAAAAAAAGAATGTATATTATGAGATAACTCGTTAATTTTTTCATATCTGTTTTATCATATCTGTATTATCATATCTGTAGTATCATATCTGTGTTATCATATCTGTGTTATCATATCTGTGTTATTATATCTGTGTTATCATATCTGTGTTATCATATCTGTGTTATCATATCTGTGTTATCATTACTCAATTAATTGGAAGAGAAACATTCTTCCAAAACATGCACTGGAAATTATAAGCATCGTATCAGTGTATTGTGAATGGCCTTTACTCGACATCTGTATTCTTAATGCTATTACTCGTCTCAGGAGGCAATTGTCGGAATCAGATTAAATGTTATTTTTTGTAAATGAATAAACTCTCTATGAGTAGCATTTTCTTTTTACAGCTTTTCGGGAAATATTTGAGGGCATTCTAAAATTAGCATGCATAGCATCAACATCATTATGATTATATTTCCATCAGTAGTTCGTGAATATTCATCTAGTGATTACTATTTAAACAGAGATAAAATTGATTGTGGTATTAAAGTTGCATTCTTTTCACTACTCCACGTTAATTTAAGGAGTTTAGGAAAATCTTTTTGACAATTTGTAGACTTGAGTAAACTCGCTTTAGAACAATTTTACATGTATTGGTGTATATGAAACCTGGATAAAAGCTCTTATTCAGATCACATTCAAATATGCGTGGTGGAGGCGTTGGCTTGTATGTAAATAATGTTTGTGCTTATCCAATCAGGGATGATCTTACTGTTTTGAAAGAGGCTTGTTACAAGTCACTATTCATTGAAATTTAAAAAACCGGGAGAAACTAAAAGTACCTTGATTGGTATTATTTATCGTCCTCCTTATGAGAGTAATTTTACTGAATGTATGGATAATTTTGAAAATGTTATAGCTAATGTATGCAATGAAGGCAAACCATGTAATTTTTTTGGAGACTTTGATATAAACTGACTTGAGTCACGTAGCAATAATGTTGCACAATTTGTTAATATTACTGCGGCTTCTTTCTTTGGACCTTTAAGTGACCGTCCTACCAGAACTTCAACACATTCACAATCATCATCATTGCTTGACAATATTTTTACGAATGCTACTGATATAATTTCTTTGAGCGGTGTTCTATTGCATGATATTTCTGACCATTTCCCGGTCTTTTGTCTAACTTCCCAGAAACGTACTCCACATGCTAAAACGAAATATGTCTCCATCAAATTTAGATAAATTTATTGATATTCTTTCTTTGGAATCTTGGAGTGACCTTTTTGACAGTTCCGAACCTGACAATTCTAACTATAGTTTCATTTCTATTTATTCCAAACATTACAATAACTGCTTTCCATTAGTAAAAGCCAATAACCGCTCACCAAGAAAAGATTGGTGTACTCCTGGTATCGTGAATTCATGTCGCACTAAAGACAAACTTGATAAAAAAAAGTACATCAATAGACCAATTTAAGAACACCGTGTAATTACATAAAATTTAGAAATAAGTTCAATAATTGTGTTATTAGGATTGCCAAGAGAATTTTATTTTTATTTTGATGCATTTTCAACGTCTAATCACAAAAGAATATGGGCCTGATATAATTTCTCTTATTAATAAGAAAACTTCCACTTCGTCTATTACTTTGTTGAAGTTTGATAACAATTGTCTTTCTAACCCACGTGACATTTCTAATGCTTTTAATGATTACTTTATAAATATTGGACCAAATTTGGCTCGTAATATCCCGAATGGTGCACAAAATCCAATTCATTATATGTCTCAAGCTAACGCTAGTTCTTTCTTTATGATGCTTACAGACGAAGTGGAGGTTTTAAACTGTATTTTAAAATTAAAACATTCTAGCTGTGGTTATGACAATACTTAGTCCTAAAGTTGTTAAATTATCTGGTTTTGCTATTTGTAAGCCTCTTATGCATATTATTAATTGTTTAATTATTTAGGGAATTATCCCCTCTGATTTAAAATCGCTTGTGTAGTTCCAGTATTTAAGAGTGGTACTCGTGATATCGTTAGTAATTATAGGCATATATCCGTCTTACCTTATTTTCAAACAAAACAAATTCAAACTTGTTTTTAATCGTTTATATTCCATTTTATTGTTTTTTATGCCTCAAAGGAACACATCTCAGGCTATTTTAAGTATGGTAGATTATGTTATTAATTCCTTTAGAAATAAGTGTTTAGCTGCTGGAATATTTTTAGATATTTCCAAGGCTTTTAATATGCTTGACCCTTCAATTTTTTTTGAATAAGCTTGATAATTACTTTATCTGCATTATTTTGGTTTATATTTCTTTATCCGGTGTTCATTCTTCCAAGCAGACTATTCATTGCGGTGTTCCCAGGGTTCTATTCTTGGACCCCTATTGTTCCTAATTTATATAAATGATCTCCCAAATGTTACTTCCAAATTCCATTTTATTTTGTATGCAGACGATACCAATCTACTTCCTAAAGGCCACGACATAAATACTTTAGTCAACGATAATAATACTGAAATCCCCAAAATTACTTCTTGGTTTAGGTCCAATAAACTTCACCTAAATGCTAAAAAATCTACCACCATTATTTTTCATCCTAAACAAAAACAAATCATATCTTCCGACCTTGACATTATCATTGATAACACGCGTGTTCCCTCTCTCATTCTACAAAATTTCTTGGTCTTACCCTAGACGATAATTTAACTTGGATTTCCACATATTCAGAATATCTGTAATAAAGTCTCTAAAGCCATTGGTATAATTCATTGCTAAAGAACATTGGTCCTTTAAAAATTGCTACTTCTATATAATATTCTTATTTTACCGTCCTTGTCTTTTTGTTGTATTGTTTGGGGTTATACTTACTCTACTCATATTAATAAGCTTCACATTCTACAAAAGAAAGTGCTGTGTGCAATATATGGTATTCCCTACAATAGTCATTCTAACCCTCTCTTCCGTGACAGTAATGTATTTACCATCTTTGAACTAGTCAAATACTACACCCTTATTTTTGTATTCAACTACTTTCATGATAATCTACCACGTAACTTCTTCAATTTTTTCCGGTCAAATAGTTCTTTTAATGATTACCATACCCGCCATGATAAATTACTTTCCATGCCCCGTTTCTCTTTAACAAGTAGTCAACATTATTTTAAATATTCTGCTATTGAAAATTGGAATTCCCTACCCACTTTATTTAACTCAAAAACTTATCTTCATGCAAACGTAAAGTAAAACATTACCTTCTTTGTAATAGAATCCTGTAAGTTTTTTTTTGATGTATCATCGGGTAGTATCTATGTAATATTGTCTTTTCTATTCCCTTTTTTTGTTGAAAAATGTTCCTTTTCACACTTGTATTATGTTTCTGTGTAGTTTGTAAAGGGGTTACCTCTCTTACAAGTTCTATTGAACTTTTCGAGGATCCCCTGTATATATTTGTATTATGTAAGTAATAGAAATGGTTGAAATAAAGTTGTACAAACAAACACACATTTCAGGACAGAGTTAGTTATTTGTTGCCATGAAATTAATTGTAATAAGATAAATTAAATATTTACGACAAAATTAAAGACAAACCTCAAAGCAATAATATAGTTTTTAGGTTGTAAGAAAATTTACCACTAAACAAACCACATGGCGAAGTTATATATGTGAAAAGTCATCTTCACCTTAACTTATAAGTCCCCATTACACAATACAATTTTCAAAATGTAATTTATACAAACAGGAACAAAGCGATTCTTGACTAGGAGTGTGACGCAGTAGTATGTACAACAGGGTTTCTTGCTCACTTTTCGAACACTTTTTTTCGAACACCCTTATTAGTAGATGGGGGTTCTGGACCAATTTTGTGTCCTTCTGTGGGTCTAAGGTACGCGCGATTATCTTGCACCCCAGAGGAGTGGGGTTACCTATTTCACATACTTCTAGATTCCATCCCAATTTAAAAACGCCCACTGGCTAACCTTGGACTTGAACTCAGAATTATATGATTTGCTGTACTAATCCCTATGCCCTTGCTTATAAGCTATCTGCAGAATCGGTGCCCGTTAATTAAATTTGTTCCTATTTAAAAGATGGTATTGCATCATTATCACGAAACCGAAACTTATTAAGTGCTTCCTGTTATTGTTACTAAGCGACCGTGGATTCACCAATTGGATTGACCTATTTCATCACATTGTGCAAACAAAGTTTGTTTTTCTTCTATCAGTGTAATTGGTCTATCGTGTTGTTTAGGATTTTTAGGCATTTATACATATCGTTTTTAATTCATGCATAACAGCATAGAAGTTTGGTTGAAAGTTAAAATAATCACATTTTACACAAAGGAGACGAAGTCGAAGGGTTGTACCAAAGAGCTTCTACACAGAAGTGTGTAGAAGCTCTTTGGTTGTACCTTTTCCACATATTTTGCATGGCTTAAAAGGTATTGCACCACGTTTGATTTGAAATAAATGTTGGGCGCAATATTCTCCTGATAATCGTCTCAGGAAAAAAGGTTAGTTTTGGCCCTCATAACCACTGACAGTGATTTTTCAATATGGGATGTGCAGGCATAATTGTCTGTATCTATCATGCATATAACTCAAATAGGATGTTCGAGAATCAACATTTAAAAATTATCTACTATTTACACCATACTTACCCTATAGTTGAAAAGCATTGATTATCCATTTAGAGGAACAGAACATATATCGTATATGATAAACCCCTATTAGAGGTGCATAAATATAATATAAAACATGCCACGGATAACAAAGACTGTATTGAGAACATGAAAGGTTAGCGATTTGCGAGATTATGTGTCTGCAAACAATATTCCAATGCCTAATCAATCATCAGGTAAGAAAGGTATATCAAAAAAGACTACAACAACGCTGTTGCAGCATACAACAATAGGCCTAATCCAGCCCCCAGAGGTGTCAGACCAATTTCAACCCCCAGTAGTGCGAGGCCAATTCCAGCCCCACGCCCCAAGTTTCCTGCCGAACCAAAGACTTTATTGGAAAATGTCCGCAGACAAATACACACAAAACTGATAGAGACAATTAATGACAGTTGATGACAGTTGAAAAAAGAAAAATTTGATGGAAATGAAGAATTTTCAAGTCCAGTCCTTAATATTAAACAAGAGGCTGTACTCAGTGAAAATGAGATGCAAAAGAAGCCTGCAATTATCAGTGTGAAAAATAAGGATGGCAACTATTTAAGATGGGCTTTGCGATCTGCATTATTTCCTGCTGAAGAAAATGCTGATCGTTGCACAAAGTACTTCACAGATGACAACTTAGACTTTACTGGGATTGATGTCCCCGCCTCTATTTCACAGACTCAAGAGTGGGGAAGCAAAACAAGCTAGCTGTTAATGTCTTCGGTTGGAACAAAGGGGTCATTGTCCACCAGGCAAGCAAACAGAAGGATGTTCCCATAATTAACCTGATATTGATTGAAAAGGCTGAAAAGTTTCATTAAACTTGGGTAAAAACCTAAACAGACTTCTTTATGACCAAAACAAGCATAAGCAACAGACATTTTTCTGTGAAAGGTATCTCCATTGCTATCCAAAGAGAGCCTTCTCGAAACTCGTAAGCCAGATTGCATGGGTATTGGTCAGACAGCTATGCAAATCGATATGTCTAAAGGAGGTAATAACAAACTCATATTTCAAAATTGCTATAAAAGCTGCCCGCACCCTACATCATCTATGCCGACTTCGAAGATAGATGGCCCACACCCCGATTTTACACCAAGCAATACACACAAAAGGCAGGAACACGAGGCTTGTGGATTTGGTTATATTGTCGTACGATGTGATGGTCATACCCAGTCTCATGTGGTGTATAGAGGGCGCGATGCTGCCAAGAGGTTCCTTATCTCATTGCAGCAGGAAGAAGGAAAAATGTAAACTGCTCTAGCCAAACCCCAATCAATCCAAATGACGAGCGAGGATTGGAAAACTCATCCAAAGGCTTTAGATTGTCATATTTGCAAAAAAGCCTCTACTTGGTGATGCTGTGCGAGACCATTGCCACATCACGGGTAACTACAGAGGTCCTGCCACAATGCTTGCAACCTGAAATTACAACTAAATCCAAAAGCGACAACAATACCACTTGTCTTTCACAACCTTCGCGGTTATAATTCTCATCTGATAATGCAGGCCATCAGTAAATTATCTGGCAACATCACCTGCATTCCTAACAACACAGAAAAAATATATGTCCTTTTCCCTAGGGCAGTTGCGCTTTATAGATAGTGCTCAGTTTCTGTCAACAACCCTAGATAAGTTAGTGCCAGCCAACAAACATGGAGCTTTTTAGATAACAGCAAAATATGAGGTAGACTAAGAAAACGCAAGCTACTTTTTCGCAGAGAAGTCTACCCTTACGAGTATATGGATAATTGGGAGATTTTACGAAGGACTTCCACGACGTGAAAATTTCTACAGCCAACTGACTGAGGAAGATATAACCTAAGCAGATTATCTGTATGCAAAGAGCGTCGGGTCAGTCTTTGGTTGCAATGGGTTACTATCATAACTTCTATCTACGAACAGATGTTCTGATGTTGGCGGACTTTTTTGAAAACTTTCGCAAGACCTGCATGCAGCAGTTCAAACTCGACCCTGCTCTCCTGGGACGCACTCATAAAGATGACCAACGTTGAACTTGAGCTGTTGACAGACTACGACATGCATCTCTTCGTTGAGAAAGGTCTTTGCGACGGCATCTCCATGATTTCAAAGCGCTATGCTCAGGCAAACAACCCAGGGATGCATGAATACGGTCATTTCAAACCCAACTATCACATCCTATACCTGGTTGGAAATAATTTGTATGGCTGGGCCATAAGTCAGGCCCTACACACTGATGCATTTAAATGGGTGGCCAATGAGAACTTACATAATATTGAAAACCTTAAAGCAGATGCTGAGAAAGGATATATACTTGAGGTGGATCTGGAGTACCCGCAACATCTACATCATGAAAACAATGCATATCCATTAGCACCTGAAAGAATGAAAATTCAAAAGGAGTGGTTACATGAGTACCAGAAAACCCACCTAGGTTGTAGGCAGTGGAGCAATAGTTGAAAAGCTGGTACCCAATTTGCATGACAAAACGAAATATGTAGTGCACTATCGAAACCTTCAGCTATATTTATCAATTGGAATGAAACTCAAAAAATTCACCGAGCACTAAAATTCAACCAAAGTCCATGGATGGACTTCATTCGTATGAATACAGATCTTAGGAACAGGCTAAAAGTAACTTTAAAAAGGACCCCTACAAACCGATGAATAACTTGATTTTTGGTAAAAGTATGGAGAATCTCCGCAAAAGAGTAAATGTAAAACTAGTGCGATACAGGAAAGAGAAAAGATTGCGTCAACTTATAGCCAATCCATCATTTGCGATAGTGATCTTTGATAATGAACTAATTGCACTCTGTATGCATAAGAACAGGCTGCTAATGAACCGCCCTGTGTATGTGGGTATGAGTATTCTAGATCTGTCAAAGCATTTGATGTATGACTTTTATTACAACACACTGAAAGGCCAGTATGGAGATCGAGTCAACTTACTCTATACCGACACCGACTCACTATTACTAGAAATTCAAACGAAAGATGTCTATGCAGATATGTTAAATAATTTCCATCTGTATGCCAACAGTGGTTATCCAAAAACACTTTCAGACTTTCTGCACAGCGACAAAATAAAAAGGTTATCGGAAAAATGAAAGATGGGTGCGCAGGTACTCCCATCGCAGAGTATGTAGGTCTCAGACCAAAGATGTACTCAATTGTCACAGCTGGTGATGAAGAAGTCCGTAAGACTAAGGTGTAAAGAAATGTGTTGTCAAAAAACATCTACGACACATTCACTATAAAAAGACTTTATTCGATGCTAGAACTTTCAGACATGGTATGAACATGCTACGAAGGGGAAAACACCAACTCTATGAAATACGGGTGAATAAGATTTTTCTATCAATAGATAAAAAAAAGAAGGTGGATTGTAAATGATAGTGTTACCACCCTTGCATATGGGTATAAGTAACTTGTAAGTCATCTGTAAGTGACTTGATAAGTTGTTGTGGGTCATCTGTAAGTAACTTGATAAGTTGTTGTAAGTGACTTGTAAGTAACTTGATAAGTTGTTGTAAGTAGCTTGTAAGTAACTTGATAACTTGTTGTAAGTAGCTTGATAAGTTGTTGTGGGTCATCTGTAAGTAACTTGATAAGTTGTTGTAAGTGACTTGCAAGTAACTTGATAAGTTGTTGTAACAAAACTTGTAAGTAACTTGATAAACTGTTGTAAGTAACTTGATAAGTAACTTGATAACTTGTTGTAGGTAAGTTAATAACTTGTTGTAAATATTATTTACTTAAAAAGTTGTTGTAAGTAGCTTGATAAGTTGTTGTAAGTAACTTGCAAGTAATTTGATAACTTGTTGTTAGTAATATGGTATGCTTGATTCCAATTTAGTGTATGGCAGATGATCACAATATGTTAAAAATAGTTGAGATAACCACCAGTCTCCTGGGGAGTGCTTAGCACATCTAAAATAAATTTTGTCTTACCGCAACAGGTTTGACCGACTGTCAATGCTGAATGTGGATTCTTTGGTAACATTGTTGTATAACCTAGTATATTGCCGATTAAAATTGTCCGTTTTCTATATTAAGCTGAGCATCGATGATAACGTATATATAACAATTGAGTGCTCTAGCAGTTTCAGAATCAAGTTTAATAGTAATTCCTTCAGAGCATTTTTTGTTCTTCTACCACTTCCATGATTTTTATCGTCATCATTACTACTCAAATCTAACCATAAGCCATACTTCGTTGTTAAGTAAACTTCAATATTCACTGCAGAAAGATTTAAGGCCTTCACCACCCCTAGACCGTGCACCATTTTAGAATCTGCAAAATGCTTTTAAATTCCATCCCAATGCTGGTATCTGTACATGCCATCATGAGCATACAGTTGGGAATAACCTCGATAGTGACTGTTGTTTTATTAGTTTTTTGGATTGTAATATTTTGAAGTATCTCTTTTGTAAGAAGCACCGCCATCATCCTCACTTGGGTATTCAAATAACATTAGAATTCCTTTTCATGCTATTCGCTGGTGTATTTAAGTTGACGTTCCAAACAACATCGCTTTTGTTAAATGTAATTTGACGATGTGCTAGTATTCTATCATATAATATAGGGAGTTTTCCATTGTATTGATTTTAAATAGATCTCGCAAGTCCTGGGTTAGTCACCATGTCATATTCTAGTGAATATATGTGGATGAGGCAGAGCTTTTAATAAAGCGAGAATAATTATTAAACGTGAGTTCATAGGTCAATTGTTCTGTCAACCCAGCTTGATAAAAGGGTATGTGGTCTGTAAGCAATTCAAAGTCTAGGGTAATGCAAAATCGATTACCGTAAGCCTCAGCTACAGCTTATTTTTACCTTCATTTGCTCCATCAATCTTATCCCCAGCATTTATTATTATTTCACTCACATTAGCTGATTCAATTCCTTGATATACCATATTTTTACGTTTTTCTTTCGTGAACAGAGATCATTATAACACCCCCTATACGTCTGCATCATCACGGGTAAATATGTCATTCTCTTGGAGCTTGACAGACACTTTCTTAACGATAGCTCGTCCCAAGTTATAACTATAGTAGTTCCGTTATTATCATCATTAGAGTTTACGGTAATTTTAATGCTAATTTTACTGTACATGGTACAATGACATAGTCCACACCCAAATTGGAAAATCGCACCTTCAATATTTGAGTCTCATCGATCGTACTGGGATTGTTAGTTATAACGACTGATTGTCTGATTCTTTTGATACCCAACAAGGTTTTAGTTTGTCGATAACGATTGAGTTTCTGTCCGTATTGCATAACCATGTATATCAATTGAAACCATGTGTTTAATTGCAAACTTAAGATGGCTGAAGGTGGCTATGAGCTCGACAAATTCGATGAACACGATGATGACTCTGCAGATTATGATGAATATGATAGCCCTGCGGAATATGATGAAACTTCATTTATGGATGAAGAATATTTAAAACCTTCGAGTAAAGACCAACAGACGATGGATGGTATCACTGCTGGTAATCTAACCGGTGAACAGTTGCGGATTAATCTAAGAAACACAAAAGTAGATGCATTCTATAAAACTATAGATGAAAAATATGGACTAAAACCAACTTTTAGAGATTATCTTAAATTTGACCACAACAAAAATTGACTACTTTATCTTGCTGGAAGTAGAAAAAGAATAACTCTAAGTACTAATCCTAACCAATTTTTTGCTCTGTCCATACAGAAGGGATGAAGGTGTTTTATGTAATGAATCGCCATGTATTTTAAACATAGACTTACTATATATAGCAATGTCTTTACCAAATGCACCATCAATTTGTCCGGAGTTGTCGAAAGATGTTAATGCATTTAGACTGTAAAAGATAGATGATGCGAGAAAAGAGAAACAGCATGAGAGAAATAATCGAGAAAAAACATTAAATTTTATTAATAAAGTGATAAATGTACTATCATATACAGAATCCGTAGCAGAAGTAGTAGGTGTGACTGCTGGAAGTTCAGGTAGTATTGCTCTAGCAAAAGGTGTAACAGCACTTATAGGATTTGTTTTTGAGGGAGTAGCAATTGGATGTGAAACTGCTACTTTGGTTGTGAAGTATTTCAACTCAAAATTAAAAACAAAAGCCAAAACGTATGATTTAATAAGGGTGTTGGCTGATTCAAAAACTATATAGTATCAATGATATTATATCACAAGCTTGAGATGATCAGATGATGAAAATGTTGAACAAGAGGAATTTAAGCTTTTCAATAAGGAGCATAAAATGTTTTTGGAAATGAAAGAAAATATACGGGGTAAGAAAAAACGATTAGAGAGTGAAAAAAAAAATGATTTAAAAACTGTTGAATTTAAAGTAACCTTTACCGTCCGACTAGGAGACGACCAACCTCTTCCTTACAATCCTTTGAGAATATAAGTATTTCACTGTATAATTATTCTTGAAGTGGTATGCCTATTGACAAATGTACTTAGCATTACAGCTATAGCTTACATCGTGTTTAATATTTGACAAATAATCTATACAATTAAACGTTTTGTCTTTTTCTTATATAATGGATTAAATTACACAATTACTGTATGGACAATCAGAATCATCGCAAAGCGATGAGTTGCAAGAAACACAAATTAATGGAGCAACTGAGAGGTTAGCTGCAGTAGCCACTGGTGGATGTGCTAAGAAATATCTTGGGAAGGACTTCTTCATTGAAGAAATAGAGAAAATGGATAAGAATGAAATTAAAAAGTTATATACAAGGTATGAAGCAAGACTTGGCCATTATATGGTAAACTCCTTAGGGTTTTCCATAGTGTGTATTGATAAGAGCGCTCAAGCATGGACTGGGAGATTGGGAGATTGATAATGAGGATGACTTACAGAGGGACTTCAAACAAGATCCATTTCTTTCAACTGCACTTTCAAGTGTACTCTGTGAAATTTATTACAAATATGGTAATTATTTGGCTCCTGTTAGCGCTGCACTCCTTACAGCCAAGCATTTTAAAGAAAAAAACAAACGTATTATATAATGATGAATGTGGAGGATCAAGTGAGGAATCTTAACAGTGCAGATGTTGATAAAGTGACAAAAGTAAAATCGAAGAATAAAAATAGAGTTGAAGCTGGTAAAAGATTATCATAGTATAATAAACGACAGAAAGAAAAATTGAAACACCAAGATACACCATCGCAAGCTCCTGGACCTCATAAAGCAGCTGTATCGTCCTATGTTCCAAACAATTATTATCCAGTTGTAGGAGTTACCGTACTTGTAGGAGCTACTGCAGTTGCAGTAGGAATGATTGTTTTTTCCTTTATCAAACAAAGAATAAGCTGGGGAATCAGACAGTTCCTCTCCATGTGATAGTGTCTAGAGAACCGAACATTCATTATTGTTTTTGATATGGAATAAACACAATTGAAGAAGTATATTATCTGTATACACACAAACGATGAGTGCAAATACTATTGTCAACACAGCATATCATGGTGCCGTAGTCTGGTAGTAGGTGGCATAAGTGTGCTGTATAGTATGCTTGCAACTAAATTATTCAAGATCAAACCTGCCAAACGTGGAAAACTAGACCTGGAATACAGTGTTAAGTTGTCAATGACTGTTGGGTCTGCACTGATGATGCAAGAATGGCTTGTTCAGCAAGGTATACGTCCTAGAAATATAACCAATCCTTCATCTTAGATATATGTGTGATATAATATATACAACAATGGCAACTGCAATAGCAATGATGGTGGGTGGTGCTATAGTAAATGCTGTAGCATTCAGTAGATCAAGCTTTTTATTTTCCTCTTTAAAATTGAAAGAAGCCGATGAAGAAAGGAAACGACATGATTTAGCTCTTGAGCAACTGAGTCAAGCAAGAGAAGAGTGGAGTAAGAAGCTTACAAATTATATGGACTATATGAATGAACAACTGTAAAAAGAAGCACATTCTAGGCAAACATTCACGGATATTGATAGGGCAATGCAGGAATATTACATATTGACAGAGACACGGGAGGATATGCCACCCGATTTACAAACAAGTAACAAAACAAAACTTAGTGAATATTACACCCCTAGTGAAGAACAGAAAATGAGAGAGATTTTATTTATACTATTAAGGCTTGGTGTAGTAGGCGTTATTACTTATGAATATGTAAATTAGTTATACATATAATTCATAATATATATCATGGACATAAGGACAAGAAATAAATCAATAAGGGTCTACTGCAGTTCAAGAGGATATTGAAAGGGGGAGGGTGCTGTGGAGAAGTTATCCAAAGAAAGTACATTTTCTGAAAAGACAACTAGGGAATGGTTGAGTAAGCAAACATTGTAGCAAATATATCTTCCACCACCTCAATATATTCCTCGGCCAACAGGTGTGTATAGCAAAAGTGCAAAGCCTAATGACAGGCATGGAGCTGATTTACTCTTTTTACAACACGATACTGTTGTAAAGCCACGGATTGGGAGAAAAACATATAAATAGGCCTATACCTTGACGATTGTAGATGTCACCAGTCGTTATAAGGAAGCCGAGCCACTACCGATAAAACAGCTGTCCAAGTGGCTCAAGATCTATAAGCGAAGTCCATTAACATATCCTAAAATAATAAAACTGGATCCAGAAAAATAATTAATGGCAAGTGTAAATACTTTAATGAAAAAGCATAATGTATGTATTCATAGATGAGAGGTAGGAAATCATAGAGCAAAAGCAATTGTTGAGAGGTTTCATAGAACACTAGCAGAAAGGTTATTTGGACATCAGTATGCACAGGAAATGTCAAAGCAGTCACAACAACGGTCGACGTAGTGGGTTGGGAGGGAAGCGGCTGTTGTTACAGATTTGAATAATGAGGTAACTTGTCACATTGGAATGAAATTTAAAGATGCTATCAAACTAAAATTACTTCCACAACAGCCTAGTGCACCGATAAATAGACCTAAGGGTAGCATGGAGCAGATAATCCCAGGTTATTCAAAAGTGAGATATCTTTACGCACCGGGTTAGGCAGAAAAGGATACCAGACGGCGAGCCCTGATCATGTATGGGCTACCAAGACTCCATTAAGAATTATGTTGTTACAAGAAACAAACCTGTGTTATATTACTTGGAGGGTGGATCCCAAAGATCTGTTGTGAGAGAAGAACTTATGATTATCCCTCCTGATAATGAGTCACCCCCCCGAGAAAGTTAAGAAGGGATGCGGTGGCCGGTAAAAGACCTAAGTTAGTAGTATGTAAAATGGAGGAGGGGGGGTAAGATAACTGCAGCACACCTTTGATTTAGAGAATGAAAAAATAAGACACAATAGTGGTCCAGAACATCTAGCTCATTTTGAAAAGAGGTCCAGAACCCTAATAGTATGTAAAAAGGGAGGGAAAAGGGGGCAGAACCCCTGGGAGTGTGGTCATCCCAGAATAAGCATCTCATTTAAGGGTGATCAAAAAAGTGGTCCAGAACTCCCATTTACTAATAGGGGTTACTAAAAAGGTGTTCTAAAAAGTGTTTGCAAAAGGGTGTTCTAAAAAGTGTTTGCAAAAGGGTGTTCGAAAAAGTGAGCCAGAACCCCCATTTTAAATACTACTGACGCATTCACGTCAAAGGTATCGCATCTGCAAATGTAGTATACAGAGTTTACGTCAATATTTTCTTACAATAGGTTGTGTTCATTTGGGATATGCTAATGAAATGCTTTAAGGAAAAATTAGTTTATATTTTGGTCCTAAATAATCTAAACGGTCAGTTCTGATTTGTTTTATAACAAATAGTACGCTAGTAAATAGTAGTAAAACGTTTTATAACAAATAAGTGCCCCGGCACCCAATGCACCTGTGCAACATCCCCCTTGTTTTAAATTAGTTAATGAAAGCATGGAGCTACTATTTTAGCGCAAAGTCAGTGAAAGTAAGGAGCTACTATTTAGGGTAGTAACTCCTTGGTGATAGGTAGTAAACATAAATATACCCTTCATAATCAAAATGGAAAAACGTGCAAGGCAAATAGACCTAAATTCGTGAGTTTCGATTGGTCGAAATACAATGGTTTAATGTGTACTTTCACAGAGAGGCCAATCAGTAATCGTTTTGAAATAAAATGTACCAGCAACATTTCAATTACGATTGATGCCCTATAAAACATTCTGAATGTTTATTCACATTGTAGAAAACTACATATGTACAGTCTGGCATATCATTCGTTACAAGAAAATATGACAAGTTAAGTAATTGAACAGAGATATCAAGTAACACGTAAAAGAAAATTGTGGGATTTTCAGGAAATCCAAATCACTTAAAATAATTCCTGATAATTTTTTCCACCAAACCATACAGACAAAACGACATAACTAACAAAACAAGCTCAAGGCAATTTTGAACTTTTAATTCAATTTATTTTTTTATTTTTTTAAGTGTTGGAATATTTACCACAGTTAATTATTTCACCCCATTATTGATCAAAACAGCACTTCTGCCCAAATCAAATAGGTTTATTTTATCTCTATACAACTGTACATGTATCATGATTGCTAGTTACAATATGTCTAAGCCCTATTCCATTTAATTCTTTACTTTATACTACGAAATAAAGCTAATATCGTGTTAACGTAGATACCGTGGAAAGCAGAACACAATCTAACGTTTCTGATTGTTCGAAATGTTCACAATCACGTGACTGACAATCACCGACAAGCTAATGAATTAGAGAAGTTACGTTACCAGTATGATCAGATTTATTGGTGAAGATCAAGCAATTTTCTTGACACGAAATTACCTCTTTAAAATTTATTGGAAACTGTTTATTACACTCCTGTGCAGAATTAAATCGTCAAAAATACAATTGTTGTACCTTATTTTTCCACTGAAACGTGATAACGCATACAAATTATAATGCATTTTCAACATAACGGTTACAAAAATACTTCACTATAGCTTTGGACAAAAAGCGATGATCTGAAATGTTTTTGTAGAATCAAATTAAATCGTCTAAAAATTAAAATTGTGATACCTTATTTTTTCAAATCGAATAAAACATACAAAATGTAACACATTTTCAACATAAATGTTACAGACATATCTCAAATAGCTTTAAAGTTTTATTGGACAAAGAAAGTATGATCTGGGTAGCTGGAATAGGGCATTTTTGCTGAAAAACTTAGTACCATCGACCCAAGGTGGGGAAAATATCCCGCGGAGGGGTGGGGGGCACTTCATACTAAAAGTGGTAGGAATGTGCAGCCCACCAACCGAAAAACATACCCGCACAATGACAGATTTGTTAATAACTGCCGTATGAAATTATACAATTGTGATACCCGCAATATGAAAGAAGTCAATTGTGATACCTGCAGAATGAGTATTCAAGAAAATTATTGTAAAAATGGACCAGCAGTACAAAATTAATACTGTAAAACCTCATTTTTCGGACCTGCACTACGAAAATGATGAAAAAAGGGTAAAATATTCCATAAAGGAAAGTTCTAAGCAACTACGTAGCAAGAACATTAGTGAGAAATAGTAGTTGATAATTTTAAATCAAATTTCGGTCTGAAAAAGTCTAGCAATCCCTAGGTACAAGGACGATACTTGTTTTAATGGAAATTATCGAACAACCATTTTGATTGGGTGCCATACTGTTTCTGGTCACTGCGAATGGAAAACAAATGGTAAACATAGCTTCTAAAAACCATTCGATGGTGAAAAGACTTCCTAGGTGACTTCTCTAACTACAGAAAGCTGCAGAAAGTTACAATGAAGAATCGTGAAGTCTTTTATACATTTTCAAAGGCCAGATGTCGTTTTAATATGGACAGCAACATACAATAAAAGTCAACGTTTTTGATTGGTCAAGCATAAATACCGACAACCAATCGATAAGCTCCGCGAAAACACACTACACACAATGCTACAGTACTTACTTAATCAAAAAAAGATTCACAACCAGATGTGACGTGAAAGATATGAACATCGCAATTTTACTAAAAGATTCCCTCTTTAGCATATACCTCTCTCAACAAACAGGTTGGTTAGCAACCACAGATAGACAACAACATATAATACTAGTACAATAATTAAGTTTAACGCCTGAATTTGGTAGCATCCCTAAATCATCCCAATTGCTTTTCAGTAAAAAATATACAGTAATTATTAATACAAATACAAATAAAAATGGAACGTTCTGCAGAGTGCATATATTCCTTAGATATCATATCTCTATAAATTCAATATTCCTAATTCAATCTGCATCAGGAATCATTTGCTCACCAAGTTTCATCCACATTTTCTTTTTATTTATCTTGCTCACTTGCATTCTGAACACTTCAGGATTACCTACCTTTTTAATGATCCTCGGTACTTATTTTTCCACGTCCTTTTTCATTTTTGTTATTGTTCTTCTGTGATGAATATGGTTGGCAAGCATACTCGTCGTTTGTAATTAAAGGATTAGTTCAGTGGACAAGCATGTCTAACTTATATGAAAGAGGACAGTCACTTCAAAAGAAACAAAATGGTGAAGAAAGCGTTTAGAAATCTTATTCTGTTAATGAGATATTCAAGTTTAAAGCTCTGTCTTATCTGTGTAGAAATGGCTGGTATGTACTATGGAAAGTTGGCATTTTCATCCTCACATTCTAAACAATTTGTTATGTATTTTAAAGAAAGCTTATTTAATTTTTGTACTACTTGAATTATTTTTCCTCGAACTTTCTTCAAGTGGTATATTATAATCACTCTTCCTAGATTCAGCTTTGCTACCTTTTTTTTTACATATCCAATGGTTTTTAAGCCACAAAATCGCAGGGCAAAACATGATAGAATACATAAAGACTTTAAGGAATCTGAGGCTATGACATCACCACTGCTCTAGATATCAGTCCTTTCTACACAAATGATACCAAATTTTAAACTTAAATATCTCCTTAACGGAAAAAGATTTTGAAATGCTTTCTTCACTATTTTGTTGTTTCATTTAAAGTTCTCTTTCATATAAAATAAACATGCCTGACCTTTGAATTAATCCTTTAAAAAGCCAAGGTATTTTTCCTTCATATCATATAATAGGCAGAAGTTTAAAAAAAAAAACTGAACGTTATCAGATTATGCTGTTGTTCATTGTCGCGTGCAGTATCTATGTTGATATTTTCTTATAATTTACAATATACAACTATTGTTTGTTTCAATCAGTTTCTTCAAATCTAACAAACCCTGTTTTATACATACGTTAACACAAAATTATGTTCAGGTGTCAGCTAGCCTCTCAACTCGTCTATTTCATCATTATTGTTGTAACGTAAGTCTCGTTTTTTGGACTGATGAGGATAAATGTGTCTTAACTGGCAATTAGTGATTTTTTTACGATGATATAGATATCGTTTTTGAAATCAATAGCGACTAAATTACATTTCAGATATACACCTATTGAAATTCGTAAAAGTAAACACGTTTTACTTTCAAAACCCTCCTTCCTACCAAACAGGTAATTATACGAATTATGTTCATTATTATATATATCAGTATCTGTCGTTAAAGATTTTGTATTTAGTTCCTAAAAAAAAAAAACCCAACAAATTACCAACATTTATTATATTAATATAGAATAAATGCCTTTATGAAACGTAGCCCTTAAAATTCATCAAGAATAGTAATTTCTTTAAAAACTTCCATCCTCCAAAACTAGTCATTATGTAAATTGTAATTATCATTATTATTTTTGTTTCTTAAACGATTTTTTTAATATTTAGTTCTTAAAAGAGAGCAATTTGAAACGAAAGAATAACACGTGTGATTATATGGACATTAATAAATAACATCGGAGAATAATTTCAGATATAAAACCATCCCAGTGAAATTGTATACTTGTAATCTTTACTCTGAATCACATTTTCGAACAGAACATTTATATAGTGAATAAACCTTGACGTTCTCCATTCAAAAAACGTAGCAATTTAAAGTAAAAAAATTCATAAATACTTCCGTATTTTGTCTAAGCAAATAAAAAGAAGTAATGACTAATACATCAATTGTGTCCTTACCATTGAGGCAGTGATCCGTTACAAGAACATCAATCGCAATTAAGCTTCTCTATCCATAAAGTTGGTAGTATTATGCATCCCGGAAGATAAAAATCAGCTTCTGTTGAACCTGTAAGAAAATTCCTCGCCTATCGCGTAAGAGCATTGCTCGAGAGACTGATAATTTCTGTATCAATAAGTTTCAAATACAAGCTGACAACTTGACTTGCTAATGTTCACGTGATTCTTCGTTTAAGTGATTGACGTGTCAAACATCGCAAACAAGATACAAAGAACTAAGATGACTTACAAAAAAAGGAGATGGAGCTTCATTGGTTTCATCCATTTTTCTGTCAAAAGGTGCATTTGCATATTTTGTGTAGGCACGGATTATTTACAAATCTAATTGTGAATGGCAATTTTTATAAGTAAATGTTGCATTCTAGAAAGATATTGTCTGTAGAACTTAACCTCCTATTACCCGTTAGTCGTGTATTTATATATACATATGTATATATATATATATATATATATATATATATATATATATATATATATATATATATATATATATATATATATATATATATATATATATATATATATATATATATATATATATATATATATATATATATATATATATATATATATATATATATATATATATATATATATATATATATATATATATATATATATATATATATATATATATATATATATATATATATATATATATATATATATATATATATATATATATATATATATATATATATATATATATATATATATATATATATATATATATATATATATATATATATATATATATATATATATATATATATATATATATATATATATATATATATATATATATATATATATATATATATATATATATATATATATATATATATATATATATATATATATATATATATATATATATATATATATATATATATATATATGCGCATATATTACAAAACAATGTTCCACCATAGTTGCAAATATTGCTCATGTTCATTTTGTTTTACTCAATTGATTTCATTCTCGACAATAAATACAAAATCAAACAGATACAAGGAAGCAATATACTAGAAGAGATGCATGTGAGTATACACTAGAACCAACGTAAACATTGAATATGATCGATACAGGTTTTTTCATTTGCTATTATGAGTACTTCGTCTTCCTTACCGTTCTATTATGTAATTTTTAATGCGGTAAACTTCCCTGTATCATTGTTTGTGTTGATCTTGCTCTGGACTTTTCCTTTTTTAATCATCTGGTTAATCGGTAAATTCATGCATTCCTCGTTTGGTCCTTTTATCTTTCCATCCATCCAAACCGACGTTTCAATCTACTTAAAATTTCTCATTTACACACCCATTAAGCTATCTATATTTGATCGACATGTCTTATTTCACTTTCCCGTTAATTAGTACTTTTCCAAAAATTACTTTGGAAGTGCAAGTATGACATCACACTATTGAATTGGATGCTGGGGATGGCAAGAACCCTAAAACCATGTCGATATCTTATTCCGTTTAGGAGCTATTGCATTAGGGCGGCAACAACCTTAAAACATGTCAATATTTTATTCCATTTACGAATTATTGCATTGGGGCGGCAAGAATCTTAAACCCATATTCATATCTTATTCCATTTAGGAGCTATTGCATTAGAGCGGCAAGAACCTTAAAACCATGTCGATATCTTATCCGTTTAGGAGCTATTGCATTAGGGCGACAAGAACATTAAAACCATGTCGATATCTTATCCGTTTAGGAGCTATTGCATTAGGGCGACAAGAACATTAAAACCACGTCGATATCTTATCCGTTTAGGAGCTATTGCATTAGGGCGACAAGAACATTAAAACCACGTCGATATCTTATTCCGTTTAGCAGCTATTGTATTGGGGCGGTAAGAACCATAAAAACATGTTGATATTTTATTACGTTTTGGAGCTATTGCATTGGGGCGGTAAGAACCTTAAACCCATATCGATATCTTTTTACGTTTAGGAACTATTGCATTGGGGCGGCAAAAATATTAAAACCATGTCGATATCTTATTCCGTTTGGGAGCTACTACATTGGGGCGGCAAGAACCTTAATACCATTTCAATATCTTATTCCGTTTATGAGCTATAGCTTTGGAGCGACAACAACCTTCAAACCACGTCGATATCTTATTCCGTTTAGGAGCTATTCCATTGGGGTGACAAGAAGCTTAAGACGAAGTCGATATCTTTTTCAGTTTAGGTGCCATTGCATTGGTGCAGCAAGAACTTTTAAACCTTGTTGATATCTTATTCCGTTTAGGAGCTATTGCACTCGGCGCCAAGAACCTTCAAAGCACGTCGATATCTTATTCCGTTTATGAGCTATTGCATTGCGGCTGCAATAACTTTAAAACCATGTCGATATCTAATTTTGTTTATGAGCTATTGCATTGGGCGGTAAAAACATTAAGACTATGTCCATATCTTATTCCGTTTTGTAGCTGTTCAATTGGGGCGGCAAGAACCTTAAAACCACGTCGATATATTATTCCGTTTAGCAGCTGTTGCATTGATGCGGAAAGAACCTTCAAACCATGTCGATATCTTATTCCGTTTAGGAGCTACTGCATTGGCGCGGCAAGAACATTGAACCCATGTCAATATCTTCTTCTGTTTAAGAGCCATTGCATTGTGGCAGCAAGAAGCTTAAAACCATGCCGATATCTTATTCCGGTTAGGAGTTATTGCATTGGACCGGCAACTACCTTAAAACCATGTTGATATCTTATTCCGTTTAGGAGCTACTGCATTGGGGCGGGAAGAACCTTAAAACCACGTCGATATCTTATTCCGTTTCGGAGCTATTACATTGGGGCTGCAAGAACCTTAAAACCATGTCAATATCTTATTCTGTATAGGAGCTATTGTATTAAGACGGCAAGAACCTTAAAACTACGTCAATATCTTATTCTGTTTACGAGCTACTGTATTGGGGCGGAAGGAACAATAAAACCACTTCGATATCTTATTGCGTTAAGGAGCTATTACATTGGAGCGGCAACAACCTTACAACCATGTCGATATCTTCTTCCATTTAGGTGCCATTGCATTGGGGCGGTAAGAATCTAAAACCATGTCGATATCTCATTCCGTTTAAGAACCATTGCATTGTGGCAGCAAGAACATTAAAACCATGCCAAAATCTTATTCCGGTTAGGAGCTATTGCATTGGACCGGCAACTATCTTAAAACCATGTTGATATCTTATTCGAATTAGGAGCTATTAAATTGGGACGGCAAGAAGTTTAAAACAATGTCGATATCATATTCCGTTTAAGAGCTATTGCATCCGGGCGGCCTAAACCTTTAAACCATGTTGATATCTTATTCCGTTTAGGAGCTATTGCACTGATCGGGAAGAACCTTCAAACAAAGTAGATATCTTATTACGTTTAGGAGCTTCTATATTGGGCTGGCTAGAACGTTAAAGCCATGTCAAAATCTAATTCCGTTTAGGAGCAACTGCATTGATGCGGTAAGAACCTTCAAACCATGTCGATATCATATTCCGTTTAGGAGCTACTGCAATGGCGCGGCAAGAACATTGAACCCATGTCGATATCTTATTCCTTTTTAGGAGCTATTGAATTAGGGCGGCAAGAACTTTAAAATAATGTCGATATCTTATTCCGTTTATGAGCCATTGCATTGTGGCGGCAAGAACCTTAAAACCATGCCGATATCTTATTCTGTTTAGGAGCTATTGCATTGGCGCGGCAAGAACATTAAACCCATGTCGATATTTTATTCCATTTAAAAGCTATTGAATTGGGGCGACAAGAACTTTAAAATAATGTCGATATCTTATTCCGTTTAAGAGCCAATGCATTGTGGCGGCAAGAACCTTAAATCCATGCCGATATCTTATTCAGGTTAGGAGCTGTTGCATTGGAAACTTGAGGAGATGTTGCAGGCTTGCATTGATAGAGCTATGGATACAATGTTGGAAAGTTTTCTGTTACAAATTGAAGAAAGCAGAGGTAGAGAATTCATGACATTGAATGCAATCTAGACAGATCATCACAAGAAATTGCTAAAATGAACACAAACTTAGAATCCGTCGGAGACGAATGCAATCGGGCCTTGAAAGAGGTCAATGAACTTGAGCAATATTACAGAAGAAATTGCTTACGCATCTTTGGTATTGAAGAGACACCAAGTGATGAGCAAACCAAGGATATTGTGATGCATATTGCAACTGAGAAACTTGGGATCAAGATGGACGTTTCTGACGTGGACCGCTCACATAGAGTTGGTAAGATGCTTCCCTCAAAGCACAGAGCCATCATTGTTAAGTTCACCAACTATGATGTTCGCTCTCGCTTCATCAAGAATCGCCGTCGCCTGAAGGGGACCCACATTACCATCAAAGAGGATCTAACAAGAACGAACCAAGAAATGTTGCAAGCAGCCAAGCACACTAATTTGGTGAAATCAGCATGGTGCCAAGATGTTCGCATCATTGCACTCATAAACAAAAATGGAAAGGAACATACCAAGAGAATATGGGGCACCAATGACCTTAGAAACTTATACAAATTAAAAACTAAAAAAAAAAAAACTTTCACTGTTTTGGATTACCACGAACACTGAACAATTTATTTCTGAATAATCCAAAGGCATTTCAAAGGTATTTCTATTTCATCGTTTCACATTTTTGTGTTATTTATAATTTCATTATTTGATTTCATATTTATATTCTTTATATTTTCCTTAAATGATATCGCCACACAGAGGTGGTGATACATCCATTGATTTGCCTTCAACATGCTCGATAATTTATGTTAATGACCTTGATACAGATAATAATCATGTTAACTACTTTTCTGAAATTGGTCCAGATGACAATCTGTTTTATTCTTTAAATAATGATACAAGCTGCAATTGTTATACTTTAGACAAAATTTCAGACAGTAATATCAATTCATCTCCATCTCTTTCCTTGATGCATGTAAATTGTAGAAGATTGAATGGTAATTTTGATAATCTTTTTATTTTTCAAAATATATTTTCCATCAAACCTGGTGTAATTGCAGTTACTGAAACTTGGCTCAACACTTCTCCACCCATTCATTCACCTTTTTTACTTACCAAATTATAACTTAGTTAACAAAAATCGTACATTTAAGCGTGGAGGAGCAGTTGGTTTATATATCCATAATGAATATTCATACGAGGTTCGTGATGATATATCTATTTTTATTGATGAATGTTTTGAATCAATTTTCATTGAGCTCTTTTGTAATGATGGACATATTCTAGCGGGTGCTATATATCGTCGGCCAAATTCCACAAATGCAAGGCTTACAACTTTTCTTAATGCTAATGATGACCTTCTTTCTAATATCTCATAGGTAAATTTCTCTTCATATTTAATGGGTGATTTCAACTTCGATTTATCCATCACAGGGTTGAATAACTCAACTGATGCTCGTTATTTTATTGATATGTCCTCGTCTTACTTTTTCGACCATTAATTGATAAATCTACGAGAATAACATCTACTACTTCATCTTTAATTGATAATATATTTACAAATGCTAATAAGCCTATTGAAAGTGGTATTATCGTTACTGACATTTCTGACCATTATCCTATTTTCTGTATGATACCAAAACTTGATTGTATTGATAAGTGTAGAAATAAAACAATAGTTATATTCGTTTCGTCCCATTACTACAGAAAATATTCAG
This sequence comes from Chiridota heheva, assembly GCA_020152595.1. Classification (NCBI taxonomy): domain Eukaryota; kingdom Metazoa; phylum Echinodermata; class Holothuroidea; order Apodida; family Chiridotidae; genus Chiridota; species Chiridota heheva. The sequence goes on along the minus strand of JAIGNY010004564.1, from coordinate 1,799,535 downwards.
AAATTCTCTCATTGTCTCTCCCAAGTTGATTGGCAACTTATCTATGATATGACCAACTGTCAAGATGCTTATAATTTTTTTTATCAATACCATTTTCTTTTCTTATAATGAATGCTTTCCTAAAACTCTAAAAAAGAAAAAGTATCATTGCAAGAAATTCTGGTGTACACCTGGAATCTTGGAATCATGCCAAATTAAATTAAATTGTTTAAGAAATTTACAAAATGTCCAACTGTTGAAAATAAATCAAACTATGTCTGTTTTAAAAACACATTTCTCAAAGTTATTCGCATTGCTAAGTATAATTTGTACAACCGTGAATTCCATACTAGTAATCTAAAAAGCACCTGGAAATTAATTAATACACTTATCAAGAAAAAGTCCACAAATAGAAGTGGAATAATCGTTTCTCACGATAACTTTGAAAGTAACGATCCACAATTTGTACCAAATTTGTTTAATTCTTATTTTGTTAACATTGGGCCCAAACTTGCAAAGGACATCACAACTAGTAATTTGTCATTTTCTCATTATCTACCAGCAGGTAATAAGAATAACTTTTTTTTCTATCACCTACCAATTCACATGAACTTTATAATTGTATTAAGAATTTAAAGTCATGCAGTTCTGGTATTGATGAAATTGATCCGAAAGCTATTAAATCAGCAGCTCCATTTATTTGTTCACCTCTGTCTCATATTATTAATCGCTCTTTTGTTGAGGGATTAGTGCCATCTGAGCTCCAAATAGCTCCTGCTACACCAGTTTTTAAAGCTGGGGATTCAAAAAACAGAAGTAACTAAAGACCTATTCCTGTTCTTCCATGTTTCTCCAAAATATTCGAAAAATTAGTATTTGACAGACTGTATGCTTTCCTTAAAAAATATGATCTTATTTCTCAAAATCAATTTAATTTCTTACCAGGCCGCTCAACATCTCAAGCTCTTTTAAGCTTCACCGATCGGATTATACATGCGTTTGAAAATAGGAAATATGCATGTGGAATATTCCTTGATTTATCCAAAGCGTTTGACACGCTAGATCATACAATTCTCATACAGAAACTCAGTACATATGGTGTTCGAGGTATTGCTTTAAATTGGTTTGTACATTATCTTTCCAACCGTGTACAATGCGTATCAATTCCAGGCGCACGCTCTAATTTCCTTCCTATAAGTACAGGGGTTCCCCAAGGGTCAATACTTGGCTCTTTACTTTTCATTATTTATGTAAATGATTAATCTCGATGTACTTCTAAATCAGATTTTACTTTGTATGCAGATGATACCAACATTATTTGCACCCATGCTAATGTCAAAAATATAATTGAAACTGTTAATACTGAAATGCCTAAAGTTGTAGAATGGTTTAAAACAAATAAGCTACATCGGAATTCAAAAAAATTTACTGTTATTTTATTTAGACTCAAACAATGGCAAGTAGACACCTCAAACTTACGCATTTTTATAAATGGAATGCCAGTTTCCTTTTCTAACAACACAGCATTTCTTGGTTGACTATTGATGAATGCTTGTCTTGGAACTCTCATATTGATTTAATTACTAATAAAGTAGCAAAGAGTGTTGGTATCATCAGTAGATTAAAAGATATTTCACCTCTTCATATTCAATATAGATTATATTATGTGCTTATCATACCTTATCTCATGTATTGCTGTATAATATGGGGTAATAATTATAAAATTAAGTTTCATACATTATGTATTTTACAAAAAAGAGTTATCAGGTTTCTAACAAACTCTCCAAGGTACGCTCACACCAGCCCCTTATTTAAAGATAGCAACATTTTCCCCTTCTATGACATTATTCATTTTCAAAATGCCGTTTTTCATGTATCAGTTTCACAATAACTTATTGCCGCTTATTTTGCTAACTTCTTCATAAGTAACTCTTTAATTCACAACTATGAAACAAGACATGCCACCCAACTTAGAACCCCATTCTTATGCTTCAATAAAAGTCAGTGCCACTTAAAATACCAAGGCGTACAAATTTGGAATTCATTACCAACGTTTGTTAAAAGCTGCCCCAGCATTACTTGCTTCAAATCCAAACTTAAGAACTATTTCCTCAGATCAATTTCGAATTCTTCCCATCATCCCACTTAGACCATTTGTATATTGTTGATAATCTGTATTGTTAGCCAAGTGTATTTTGAAGGCGGGTATTGTCACTAGTATTTGTTATGTAACTTTCCCTTTTTCTTTCCTTTTGTTTAAATTATATCCTTTTATATATGTTCAAAGTTAATGTCCCTTGTTATACATAGGGAACCTTTAATCATAAGCTTTTAGTAGTTTTCTGAAAGTTCTCCTCTTTTTTTGCAACATACTGTAACTGACAATCTGTGCTATTTACGTTCATTTGTTTAGTTTCTAATTATTTAATTGCTTGTATATATTAATTGAATTTATTGTACATATTACGAAAAATTGAAACAAATTTGAACAACAATTGGACCGGCAACTACCCTAAAACCATGTTTATATCTGATTCGATTTAGGAGCTATTGCATTGGGGCGGCAAGAACCTCAAAATAATGTCAATATCTTATTCCGTTTAGGAGCTATTATATTGGGGCGAAAAACCTCAAAACCATGTCGATATGTTATTTCGTTTAGGAGCTATTGTATTGTGGCGGCAAGAACACAACCCCACGTCAATATCTAATTCCGTTTAGGAGCTATCGCATTTGGGCGGTAACAACCTTAAAATCATCTCGATTTCTTATTCCGTTTAGTAGCTATTGCATTGTGGCCGCAAGCACACTAAAACCATGTCGAACGATGTCTTATTCCGTTTAGGAGCTATTGCATTCGGCAGTTCGGGCGGCAAGAACCTTAAAACCACTTCAAAATCTTATTCCGTTTAGGAGCTATTGCATTGGGGCGGCTAGAACCTGAAACCAAGTAGAAATTGTATTCGTTAGGAGTTATTGCATTGGGGCGGCAAGAACCTTAAGACCATGTAGATATTTTTTTAGCGTAGGCTCTATTGCTTGCTTAGGAACTATTGCATTCGGACGGCAAGAACCTTAAAACCACTTCGATATCTTATCCCGGTTAAGAGCTGTTGCATTGGGGCGGCACGAGCCTTAAAGTCATGTTGAAATCTTATTCCGTTTAGGAGTTATTGCATTGGGGCGGCAGGAACCTTAAAATTATGTCGATATCTTATTCCGTTTAGGAGCTATGGTATTTGGGCAGCAAGAACCTTTAAGCCACGTCAATATCTTATTCCGTTTAGGAGCTATTGTATTGGGGCAGGAAGAACCTTAAACCACATCGATATCTTATCCGTTTAAAGGCTATTGCATTGGGGCGCTAAGAACCTTAAAACCATGTCGATATCTAATTCCGTTTAAGAGCTATTGCATTGTGGCGGCAAGAACCTTAAAACCACATCGATATCTTATTCCGTTTAGGAACTATTGCATTGGGGCGGCAAGAACCTTCAAACCACGTCGATATCTTATTCCGTTTACGAGCTATTGCACTGGGGCAGCAACAGCCTTAAAAGCACACCGATACCTTATCCGTTTAGGAGCTATTTCATTGGGGCGCTAAGAACCATAAAACCACGTCTATATCTTACTCCGTTTAGGAACTATTACACAGGGCGGCAAGAGCCTTAAAACCACGTCGATATCTTATTCCGTTTAGGAGCTATTACATTGGAGCGGCATGAACTTTAAAACCATGTCGATATCTTATTCCGTTTAGAAGCTTTTGCATTTAAAGACTGAACCAGTGCGTTGAAAAGTGACCGGTGCAGTATATATCGATATGTCATAGTTGCACAGTCACAATTGGGTTTTGACGGCAAAGCTCAAGTATATGAACTTACAACATTTATGCTGTTGAAATAGCTAATGTACTAAAATCACAATCATTAAAATATTGACGTTCCCTGGAAAATTTTAAACGCACGTTCTTGTAAACGTCATTGTTAAACTTTTGTATATAAAATGCCAGAAATTATGCGAGATGATATCTAAAAATTATTCATTCCATTTGATGACGCCCAACAGCAATTTTCTTTATTATGTTTTGGAGGGAAAATGTAAACTACAATACGAAAATTCTGATACATCTATTAATCTTAAGAAAAGTGTAAAGAATGCTGGTAACGATGATAATTGCGATAGTGCTTTCTGTTATTCCTAAGAGACACATAAGTGTTGGAAGATTTAAGTAAGATAAATTGTAAAATATCTATATAAGAAATGGATAACTCATTTTCAACTGTCATGCCTTCAAACATTGAGGATAATCTCGATTAAACAGAAGCAGGAATTGACGCTATCGTTGCAAATCATTCTATATGATAAAAGAATGATTCTCTTGGCGCACATCTGTATCTACGTTTACCATGAAAAGTACAATAACCGGGCAGCCGGGGAATATATGAAAAACCAGCACAATGTGACATTTTTGTTGGAAATTTTTTCGCTGACAAAACATAATAAAACAAACTTGATACATTCGTATCAATTTAAGTCATGACCTATTTTAGCTTTTCAGTCTGCAAGAAGCACATTCGAGGAATAAACAGGCCAGGAGAAGGCTTTATATTGGAGCTGGGCATGAATTGTTATTTAAGGATGGATACGCTGGTAGGTAAGCGGGCAGGAGAGAGTTAGGGAAGTATATTTTCGCAAGCATCGTATATTTAGGATTGTAATTGTTTCTATAATTTATTTTCTTAGATTGTTTTAAATTGTATTTGTGTTGTATCTTGGACAGTTGGAACTTTATATTTATACGTTTTTCTAAAGTTTCTGTAGAGTTTTGATCTAGGATATTTTCTAAAATATATATAAGCCAAAATATAACATTTACCAGTTATATAAAAAACAATGCACTTGTAATAGATTCTTAATTGTATTATTAAATTATTTATCGTTATCAATTTTCTGGTGATAAGGTTCATCTATGTGGTGCAAAAATGTTTATACAAAGTGCTACATGATTCAAAAGTACATCGCTACAGTTAATTCTTTAAAAATAAATGTTCAATGATGATTGGAGAATATGGGAATTTCTTTTCATATAATTTCGTTAAGTAATATCGTAAAATGAGAAATGATGAAAGTATACGGATTTAATTGATATATTTGCAATGTTTTGCATTATTATATAAACAAGCTGCAGATCATTTAAAAGAGTGTAATTTATTTGTAAATATATAGGAGACCAATTAATATTTATAAGAAATAGATAATGATAAATTAATAAATAATGCACTGATTGTGAACTAAATTTGTTGTGAATGAAGTAAAGAAACATGAATGACCAATCAAATCCACAAAACTATACTGAATATAATGTTATGGCTTGAATATTATCTAGACTTGTTCCTTTATCAACAAAAAACGTTTTGAATATATTTTCAGGTGTGTAACCTATATTTTTTGGAATTTTGGGATCACCCGGGGAAAGAAATAACTAATGAATGGCCTCAAATATTTTCGACAAATTAGTAATAAAAACAATCTATTGCACTTGTTCGGAGGCTAAATTTAAATGAACAGTAATAATAAAAAGAAAATGTGCTTTTACCTAAACATCTGGACTTTCTTACATATTTTCTGGGCCGTTTGATGCTATTTTACTTCGGTTAGGGGGCGCACGACCCCGACCCCAGCAACATTCATGATTTTACCGTCTGTATTTGTTGTGCGCATGGTACAATCGTGGCCAAAAGTAGTTGGAACAAATCCCCACTCCACTCGATCAATGTTGAAAGTCGCATTTTACCATGTTTTTTGCAAAGCGCACAACATTGAATAAAGGAAGTGGGGAGGGGGAATGGATAGAGGAACACCGTTTAAAATTTTCAAGCGGTTTTGTCCCAACACTTTTGGCTACGATTGTAGCATTGATGATCATTAATAATGGCTTTCTACAAGAGAACAAACCCTGTTGCCAACTCGTATATAATCTTATGTTCTAGGATCAATAGAATTAAGAAATACTTAATTAGGATTAGCATCGTGTTTTCGTATTAGATATTTCAATACCAAAGCTGTGGCTTTTTAATTTGCGAAATGCATTTTAATGTTTTATAAGGAAGCTAATACAAAATCGGAGAATTTGATTTACATTGGCAGATCGTCAGCAATCTGCGCAACTGTCTGACTGTGATATTATTCTCATCTTTTTCCGCTAAATGTGAATTTAGTCACAAACAAACTTAACACAGATACTATTCATTAAGTAAGTCCAAATGGCTTCCATTACAAAAAATAAGAAGAAAATGATTCGGAAAGCTCATATCATATTTAACAAAGAGGAATTAATCATAATAGGAAAGTAATGAGGAATGTTGGAATGGAAACGTTAATATGGTGCGTGATAATGACGAGGGTATCAATAATTATATAAACGTGTTCAAATAAAGCTGGACTGGTTAGTTTAAAAGTCACAATTTTCTTTGCTAATATCAAGAGGAAATGACGTTTTGGACAAGGTGTAAAATCTGGGCCTATATACTTAAAATTTAAACGCTCTACAGTAATATAAATTTGAATTCTCGGAATTTGCTACGGATATCAATTAGCATTGTGTTTTCATCTTAGATGCATTTTGATTTTTCAATACCATAGCTGTGACGTTTGAAATTGTGAAATGCTTTTTACCAAAACGCTACCATAAAAATTCATACAAATGTTGTGAACATTTGCAGATGTTGAGCAGCATACACAGCTAGGATATTGTTGTGAACTTTTTGATTTCGCAAACTTGTGAAAAGTAGAGAAACTACATCAGACATCAATTCCTTGTACATGTAATTACATTTGTGTTATATTTCCAAGTTTTAAGTTATTCCCTAAATGTGAATTTAGTCACAAACAACTTTAACACAGATTATAATCTAATCATAGCACGAAAAGTCCAATTGCCTTTCAAAACGTACATATAATTTGGACAGCTCATACCAGCAAGTAAGGAGGGACGGATGCAAGCGTTGATATGATGTGTGATAATGTCGAGGGTTTCAAAAATTATATGAACGTGTTCATACCTGGACTGGCTAGTTTCAAGTCACAATTTACCAACTGATTCTTATCAAAGTGTCTCAATAGCTTTATTTCATTTTTTTGTTAATATCAAGGAGGAAATCAAAAATATTTGAAAATTTTAAGTTTGCAAAACATGACGCTTTATAGAAATATTAAATGGAATTCTCGGACATTTTGCTACGGATATTAATTGATTAGCATTGTGTTTTTGTGTCTTAAATACATTTTGCTTTTTCAATACCATAGCTGTGACGTTTGAAATTGTGAAATGCAATTTACCAAAAAGCAACCATAATAATTCCTACAAATGTTGTAAACATTTGCAGATGTTGAGCAGCATACACAGCTAGTGTTGTGAACTTTTTGCTTTCGCGAGATCGTGGTACAGTAGAGGAAAACGCTTTATTAGACAAGCAACTCCTTGTGCATGTATTTTCCCAAAACATTCATCAAACTCAAATTTAGTCACAAAGAAACTTAAGAGAGATTTTATCTCTACATTTACAAGAAAAGTCAATTTCCCTTTCAAAATTTCCGTCCGTAGAAATAAAAATTAATCCAAAATGTATTTTTAATATTAAATAAAAAGGGAGGCTAATGTAAAGGAAGTACGGAGGAATGGAAGGTAATGCTGATATGATGCACGATAATGTCGGTTGCATCAGATAAAAGTTTAAAATTTGAAATTCTGGTTTTTCGTATTGAGGGAAATTCAAGCAATATAAGACACTGAGGTTTGATATTTCAGCAAAAAAGTTGCAAGCGCTTAAAAACTAATTTCCTGTACTGTAACAATCATATCAAATTTGATTATGAAAGAAATTTTGCTTTAAATATTAATGAAACTGCACGTTGTTAAGACAGAATGTCGAAATAACTGTCGAATTAAACTGAAATATCAAGCTCTAATATGATAATGCTATCCAGATAGAGGTATACATGAAAGCGAGGAGAATTTGGTTCTGTCCAATGATGTATGAAAACATTTATTTATCTTTCTTCTATTTTCTCTTTTAGCAATAAAGGATGAACAAATTCATAAATGAATAAAGAAATAAATTATGACAATAGTCATTGGCAAAACCTTTCTCTCAATAAATACAGCTAATACATAATATCCCAGGCTGTAGGAGCAGGGTCAAGCGCCAATACTTTGTTAACTGTATGATAAAAACGGTGTTTTTGCAACATATTTGTTTAAGTTCTGAATAGGCCCATTTTACAAATAATGTATTTTGATTCATTTTCGTATTTTTTTTTATATTTGCGGCTTGAATTTCTTTCATGACAAATCTCCTAAAACGCTGGAACTTTCTCGTAAATTTTTGGGCTTAAACTCCTAAAAGCTTTCACTGTTTATTTCATACTATAGGTAATCTAGTGTATTAAAGAGCGCAACGGGTTGATCTTCTTATCTTAATTATCGTCATCTCTCAAGGGACATAAGGCCATGATAATTTCTTTGCATCTTGACCGGTTATGGGCAAGATGTTGCGCCTTGCATCAGGAAATGCCCAGTTCTGTTAGTTCTGCATCCAATGTCTTACGCCAGGTAGTTTTAGGGCGTCCACGTTTACGTCTGCAAGGTGGTATCCAACCAAGCGCAACCTTTGGTACTCGGTCGGGTTCCATCCTTAGAACATGCCAAAGCCAAAATGTTTACGTTTTTTCCACCACACTGCTGCATTCTATTTTCAAGTAAAGGTCTGTGTTTGATATTTTCATGGGCCAGAATGTTTTACATATTTTCTGAGGCATCCATTGTGAAAGGCTTCAATCTTTTTTATGTCAACTTTCACAACCCATCAGCATTAGGAATCATACGGTAGAATATATTTGACGTTGCTGCTATATAATCTGACCTTGGTCTTGAGGCTGTATTCTATACATATATCCAAGTTAACTTAAGTTGTGCGAAATCGCCCCTTTCCACTCAGCCTTCTTTTGATATCTTTCTGGACACCATTGTCACTACTCTTTAGGCTCCCGAGGTAAGGAAAGGCATCAACATAATCAAGTGAATTGCCGTCTACTGTAAGGGTCGTCGGTATTGTGTTCACACACATTACTTTGCTTTCGGATAGTGCTAAGGTTGAGCCGGTCTGTTTACTGAACTGGCAGAGCATATCTCAGGAAAAAAAATTAAAACATGAAAACCCGGAAATTCTTTGAGGGGCTTCGCCTCTGTACCTGCACCACCAGTGATTCAAACTTGCACCCTATCATACATAAAGAAATAGTGTATATACAATAAAACATGCATAAGATGAAAATAGAACAAATGATCGGTGGTAGCTTTAGAAATTAAGATGTCATTTTGAAGCTAGAATTTCCATCACAAACAACAAATAAAATACTGGTAATTCCACGATAGTTCAGGTATTTTTCTCCTGATCCCCCAATGTTCCACCCTTGCACCCTATTTCATATTCGGGATTCATCGAGCCAAGTCGGGATTTACCCTATGTAGGACCTTTACCTTTCACCCTTAGATCACTTCGTGAATAAGTATTACAGTCGTGCTTAGTTTTTGCATTACTCAAAATAAAGAAACTGCCTAGCTATCATAAACCCCAACAAAAAGGTTATGAATATTCATGACTAGTATATTAAAAATGACATTATTACTTGGCAGTTTTCTTCAAAGACCGTCGAATCCGATTCACTATTTGGCTTTTAAAATGCGTCCTTAATTTGATTTTGGTTTCAACAGATGTTCTGTATATTTTAGAAAAGGAATCACACATTTCTTTGATTTTTTTTTTCTGTATCATTATTAGAAATGCAATTAGTTTCCAATTTCCGATTTGTTGCGACTGAACAAAGGATTTAAATCAAAGCAATAAGATGAATTAAAAGATCGCTTAAATATCGTTTTGTTCTGGTATACAATATTCTTCTTTAAGAGGGATAATGAGGATGGAGCAATTAGAATATTTAATTGATCCGTTGAGAATTATTAAATAAAGGGGAGGGAACTCAAAATATATAAATCATTTATCAGATGGTAGTAATGAAGAGATTTGATTTCTTGTGTGAAAACAAAAACATCTACAAAATCGGTTACATAATTGAGAAAGATGTAAGTCGCTAATTTTCCTATTTTGAAATAATAATAACATGTTTCTTTATCCACGGATATAAGGCAGTTATCTTGTTAACGTGAAAGTAACTATGCAATACAAATCAACAAGTGTTATTGATTGGTCAAAATATTTGTACAAATACTGACAAGCCAATCGATAGCCGTGCAGAAGTGAACGTCACTGATCTGTATCGCTTTAAAAATTATAACAAAGTTAAGGTATAATCTTGTAAGAAAGAATGTCAGATTCAGAATTGAACTGCTTTGGTTTTTGTTTTCAAATTATTGCTTATTATAATTAAATATAAATGTGTCGGTACATGTAAAATTTAAGAATAAGTTAAAGCAAGGAATGCTGTAGATCTTATTCTTGAGCAAAATAGTTCTTGCAAATTACAGCAGAGGACCCTTGGTCATACAGTTTCATATTATATAAAAAGTAATAGCAAAAGAACATACGGTGGAGATAGTGTTCAAAAATAGTAATCATCTAGAGCATGGATCTGTAGATGCTCTTAGTTAATAGCTCTATGATTAGGGAGGTGGTGAAGCTGAAAATTCTGAATCACTGAGCAATACGCAATTTCATCTAAGTTTTTTTACATTTTATTGTTAGACATATTTTGTTGAAAAGTAGACAACCACAGGCGAAAGCTTAACCTCTATCTCATGAATAGTTTCATGGTCATACCCTCTTGTTTCTGAAATGATCAATATCATAGAAGTAAAGAATTCATCTACTTCTGCTTTGGTAAACCTTAATACTTGATGAAAATAGCGCAATTACAACCGTCACAGTTCCAGTCACATATGCTAAAGCGTTCAAACTGTTGATGACAAAAGTGCCCAATCGATCATTTGTGTACGATGTGCTATTTGAGGCATCGCCTGCATGCCCATGAATAGACCTCTATGCATGTATCACATCAAATTCACATTCTCTCGTTATATTTGGAGACAAGGAGACAACAACGAAAGAATATGTCAGCTTCATAATACCTTGCAACAAAACAAACTTAAGTGCGGCCTAGTTTTCAAGCGTGCACATCATGGGAAGTTTGTAGTTTAAAATTCTTTCACACATATCGTTTTTGTAGTTCAGAGATTCTGAATCTTTACGTGCAAGTTTGTTACTGCTGTAAAATAGTAGATTTTAATATTGTCCTTAATTTTACGGGTTGTTTGCTAATGTTAGGCTTAACTGTAACGAAGTGCACTCAGCGGATAAAATGAAACATCAGAGAAAGGAATGTTTGATTCTGGTCGTAAGTTTATTAAAGCCTTCAATGTGACAACATGCTTTATACTCCAATGATTTTACAGGTGAGTGACAGTTCTTTGAACGGAAAATATAACAGATGATACGTAATAAATCAGAGTAACCACAACATAGGACTTAACAGGACAAGCGCACGGACCAGACCAACTCGACCCAAAGTGGATACGGATACGATGGATAGAGCATACGCCCTTCCAAGTAAACAACTATTCTGATTGGATAAACCTGAACGCCTGATCAGATCTAACCAACTGATTGGAGGAAAGTATCATACCAAAATCAAACTCATGGTGACACTTAAAAGGTGATTGGATGTCAAAGGTCCCATGATTAACTAAGCTTACCCATTGGACAAAAGTATAGAAGTATGTAAATGTATGCAGATGAAGCCTAACATCTGATGTGCCTGTGACAGACATGTGATTATCATGCAAACTAAGAACAAATATCCAAAGGCTGGCATCATCAATTCTTAGACGTACATTCGTTACATAAATAATTAAATAATCTTCCAGAATTATGATTTGATAATTCTGGAACCACGACCATGAAACCAATTTATAAAACTGAAAAATAACTTCAACTCATAAACAATCATAACAATGTAACTCGGCTTAATAAGAAAAA